>JAGDQP010003145.1:0-89135 GCA_022664845.1 Lepisma saccharinum
AATAAATCACAGCCATATTCAATCCACTAGTGGATGAGGCCTCTCCCCGAAGGGAGCAGTTGGTCTACTGCTATATATATATTATTATTTAAATCAATTCTTTTTGCGATTGAAGAAATTAAAGATGTTCTATTTGTGACCGGGCAACATTACTCATGTGTTGAAGTAGGTATAATATAAATATGTAGTTGTTAAGTTGGTGTTACTTTTGTGTGACGTCATCAATAGTATATTTCAGTTATTGTGTCGTTCGGGAATTTTCTTAGACAATATTTAGTTGATTTGTATTGTCTGCTAATTTTTCAAGAATTTATGACCTATTTACTTTCTGGTTTTGCGTTCCGTTTAGTTCAAGTTTTCTTGTTTTTCGGAGCTTAGTTTTCGGGTTCGTGATTATGAATCTATGGTCCGAGCGGATCACGTGATCTTCTTCGTATCCAATGTGACCAAGTACGCCATAGTTGTATAATAAATTTTGCACAGCCTAATTTTACGCCTGTGACACTGAAATTTTGGAATCATCTATACGGTGAGTTAATTCCATGATTTAGAAGTAAGAATCTTGCCATTTCTCGATGGAGCTAACGTGATATATTTAAATGAAGAAAATACTCCAGCCGGCCTCATGGAATATGGCGTCGCCATATTAGTTTTCCTAGGAGGGGAGTTAATTATTTGACTTTTCTCACCACCCGAGACCAGTGAGGGATTATAGATAATAATATTTTGAATTTTTGGATTAAAGACTTTTCAACTCTGGCTTCATCTGGATGAGAATACGTCAAAATGCGTAAATAAAGTTCACCTTAACCCCTCCATAGGCCTGGATTCCGTTAGCTACTTTTAAGCGAAATTTAATCTAATTTTAGAGAGTAAAATTTTAATAATGAATATTGTTTGGACTCTCAAAAGTAGCGAAAATGCACAAAATCTGATATGTTGCTAAAATTATTCTAAATTAGTATTCATAATGGTAACTTGACTGCGTATATATACTATGGCTTCTTGTATATACACTTGTTTTGTGTTGTCTTGGGCTTAACTGTCACTTTGATCCCTCACCCCTTTGTTAACTTCTTCTAGGAATTATTTTAATTCAAAATTTGGAAGGGGTGATGAGACCATATTATTGATGTAATTGTGTGTAGTAGCCGGCGAATATGTATTAACAGAATTTAATATTTCGTGATTCAATGTTTAACGTAAGATAAAAGGGAATTCGGTTTTAATGATTCAGTGTTGTGTGTTTCAATATCTTGCACTTGTCGTGGATACCGGTAAAGTTTGTATATCATCTATCTGACCTTCATTCATTTTTTTAAATTTCATAATTAGGTAGTTGATACGCAGAATGTATCTGTCTGTACAGTTTGCACTTTGTGTTTAATATATTCTCGTGTTCGATGTTTGTCTCATAATATTACGTTCTCCTTTGTTAGTAATTATTATACAGGAACTCTCATTCCAATGTAATTCGGATTGTTGAAGATCAAAGTTTCGGTTGTACTTTCAATTCAGTAAAACTTCTCATATAGACTGTAATTCGCAGTAAAAATATTGTTTCGTATTAATGTTTCATAATCTGTGAATTTTCGTTGTAAACCGTATAACCACACAAGATTAGTTTACTCAGAGAAATAATTTTGTAGTAAATAGTCATGGAAATATTGAATTACCAAGATCTGTCTGATTTTCATGTCTAAATTTTCCATGAAATAGCTAATGAAAGTTTTGTTGTTGTGAAGTTTAAGTAAGACAAATAAACCTTAAGAAAATTAGAAATTGAGTCGGTATGTTTTATTTTAAAAATTCAATACTAGTACCTAGTTGGATTATAAAACCAAAATTGAGTAACAATAAGAGGTATATTAAAGCATGTGTTATACAAATTTCTTCGTATATTGAGTTTTCTTGATCAAAAGCTGAGAATTGCTGTCGAAAGAATTGCATCATTACACTGCGGGGCTAGAGTGTTGTATCGAAGTATGTTTTCCTTGCCCTTGTGATTGAATTGAGTTGTTTATTTTTTTATTCACTTATTAAGTGGAGGTATGTGTATTTATTCCCTTGAAATATCTCTAAGATTTGAAGTGATGTATGTGCTTTCCTTGCTAGATCAGTTTTTGAAGTGCAATCTAGTGCACGGTAGAATTAATTTCTTTCCTCTTTATTATCAACTTTCCACCCAGGTAGGGGAAAGGTCTTGTAGTCTAAGGGTGAAGAATGCATCTTTGATATAGCTGAGTCTGAGTCCTGGGCAGTGTAATGTAATCCGTATGTGTGCATTATTATTATTATCATTATTTTCTCTTTCAAAATTAATTTTACCTTTTTTTATGTAAGATTTTTTTTTTATAGTGAGCTGGTATATTTCATTGAGAGTAGTCATCATGATCCCAACATCAGTGTGTGTGTGTGTGCGCGCGTTGTTTAAGTGTCCGGTATTTAAAGCACCTTTGTACTCAAAAGCGCTCTGTCGTAAAGTAGTATTTTGACCTGTTTTAAGATGGTAGTCAGGTGCTGTTTGCTTTTAGCAGAACTTTTTTTTTGCTTTCCCTATTTGTATTGAGTAGTCCAGTTGTCAGGCGGGACTGTTGTTTGCATCTGATAATGCTGTGTTTTGCCAGGAACTTTTATGGATTGATATGGGTACCTAAATAGTTTGACGGAGCTCCCTTGTGTTCGTTTTATTATAATATGCCAGCATAGCAGGGCTGTGTCCCATGAGTAAAACTATATAGTTTATTGAATATATTGCGTGATGCTTATGAAGAACAGTGATCTAGTATTCTACGTTCTTAAAATATATATATATATATATATATATATATATATATATATAACGTCAGAAGCGTAGTTCTTCTGTTGAGAAATAATAGCTGGCTGATCAGTGTTGCCAATCTTGGGAAGGTTTGTGGTAGAACAGAGTTGGGAGATGTGGATAGCTGGTCTCCCTGTTAATTTGCCTATGTTGAAGTATGAATACGGGGAAGGGCAGGGCATATGAGTTTGTTTTCACCCATTAGGCTTATAACCCGGATAAAAGGGAGTTATTTACACCCGCTCGCTATGGGAGTGCTATGTGAGAAGCCTGCAGCCTTTTGTTTCCCCATCTCACATAGAGTTCCGTGGATTTTTAAAAATAATTCTCTGTTGGGGCGACGTTCCACGGAGTAGTGTGACATAAGCGTGTCAGTGTTTATGCTCAGTGCGGCTTTATTATTTACACTCGACAGAGTTGCCAGGTTGGCTTTTGCGATTTTTTTTTCTGTCACGCTACAAACGAGTATTTGGATAAATGTTTTATGAGTAAACTTCCTTGGGGTAACTAATACTTGTAGTAATTTTTTATCTCCAGTAAGTAAAATAATTTTTCAGATATTGGATAATACACTTGTAACTCTTGCAACATATCTTACTCCTAAGTGCTCGTAGATTTAATGATCAAGTTTTCTTCCAAGTTCAGGTCTGAATATTTGAATTGAAAGGTTTCAACAATTCGAAACCCAATAAACGAACATGAAATAAAGATTTGTGCTGGCACAATGATGTCTACTTTCAAGTTCTGGGAATCATCAATAACTTTACATGCAAACTCGTGAATATAAAGAGCGTACGAAAATATCTAGATAAAAATACATTCAACAGAGCAAAACAATAAAGGAAATACAGAGGAAAACATTGTTTTCAGAACGCACCCAGATTGGGAAAGAGGAAATCCAAACAAAACTTACCCTTCAACGGAAACTAGAGAGAAATTTTCCCATGACCTTGTACAGAAGTTTATTAATGTAGGTATAATAACTGTAAATATAACAATAACGAAAACAATAACATCAAGGAAAGACGTAATACTAAAAATATAATAGAGCTTTCTTCCATACATTTTTGAAACAGGAACTCTATATGCTACCATAAGTGATTTCACACATGCCACAACCCGATAACTTGGAATAAATTATCAAGAATCTCGCATATGCTATGAGTTACGTGTCACAATACATTAAATTCCGAGTAAACTACTTGAACTGAAGAAGATTGATTGAAAGATGTATATGATTATAAGCATCTTGTTTATTGGTGCCGTCGCTCAACTGACACTTGCTGCTGAAGGAATAGTAAGACTTGCTTTGTTGCACTGTACTTTATAACTTTGTGTATCGTAGTTTAGTAGTTGTTTGCCATGGCGCTCAATTTAATATACTTTGGCATGTGCAATACTTGTAAATGAACTATGCGTTTGTTGCAGTTAAAAGTGTAATACTTCTACTTCTACTTCTACAGGAAGTATGAGTATTAAGGCGTGCATCTATAAATACGAAAATAGGAATCACTTTATAACAGTTTTCCCAGACTTGTTTACATAAATGCGTGTGATTTTAAATGTGTAAAATCTCTCAGAACATTATTTTTTATATACTTTAAGGAGCGAAACACGCTTTTAGCGGGCCGCGGTGGCTAAATGGTAGAGCACTAGCCTCTGCTACTTGAGCTCGTTAGTTTGATCCTTGCTCGTGCCATGTGGGTTTTGTGGTGGTGGCCAGAGGTTACTGTGTGGCAACGCAGCATCATGGGAAGCCTTCCGGCTGATGTAGTACGTCGTCTGCTGTATTAAGTATGACTGGGAACTTTTGAATGGGTTCTAATAAATCGCACGCAATTGTTCTGTTTAAAACATTTTGTGAAATATGTTGCATGTGATTTCAGATTCATTCTCTTCGTACGGAATGTTTTTAGAATACTAAAATTCGAAGCGCATACCAGCAATCCGGAGACGTCCAAACTATTTTGAAAAATTGGGATAATGTTGATTTCTTTACAAGGTTCCGACTTACGAAAGAGACCGTGAAAGAAATAGTTCCTCAAATTGATGACATCTTGGAAACATCTACTAACAGTCACAGTTTTCATTCTATTTACTATTTCCTGTCGTAATTACTAAGTATGTTTTATCGTGGGAGCTGTTCCATTGTAATCGCTTGACGGCCATTGAATACTCCTTTCCATATCTGATGCAATCTAAATTCAATTAACGTATACTAAATCTGAAGATAGAAAATACATATAGAAAACCATGATTAAGTTGAGTATAAGAACCGTGAAGTTACAGCAATAGAGCAAGCAGTCTCACTGGATTACCATCTATTCTGTAACATTCGGACTAGGATACTTCGTTTTATTAACTGGAACAAGGCGAGTACGAGAAGGTTCTACATCTCTGGTTCTCCTACGTATTTTTATAGTTACTAACTCAAATCTTTAGAAATGTGTTTATTACCTTATTTAGACACTATTTACACAACATTGTAATCTTTCATCACGCTACGTAGGTAAAAAGAACCTTGTTCAAACATTACATTGGTGAATTCGTCTATGTAGAAATAGAGATCAGCTAAAATTTGGAATACACAGTTAGAACGTCCACAGTTAGCCCTTTTTCTGGTGGAGTTTAAGAGACGTACTTCAAAAGGCACTTTTATAGGAAAGTTCCTTATAGACTATACAATTAAGTGTTAATTTCTTGGTTCATAATAGTTTAATATTCCTTATATAATTGACATGCACATTTATTCGGCTCCTTGTAGAAAGCGTATAAATGCATTTGTTACTCCTATGGATAAGCCTTGTAAGCTTACAGACTTACTCCTCGTAAAATTAAAGCTACCTACGTAAATAGTAGATTTTAATTGCTCATTGTTCTCCACGTTAAACTTTACAACAAAAGTATATACGAAAACATATTTCTACATCAGAGAGAAATGATAGGGCTAACACATGGTCATCTTTCGTAGCTCATCTCATTATAAATATCAAAACTTGTTTATACTTCTTTATTATATTACATACCTCCAATTGATCCTTTTCTACTTAAGTCTCCAACATCATTTGACCAACATTTAAAAAACAAAAATACCAGCGATAATTTGAACATACCTCCTACAAAGTTATTTAAATACACGCCATGATACCCGCGCAATTAGCCGTCTGGGCAATGCTTCCATTTGTCAATACTCCGGCCTTCTACTTTAGAAGGGCTCTGATTCATCTCATAATGATTCATCTGGCCTGAGACAAATTTACCTAAAGGCCTTAAATTAAATTCAAAAGCCATTTAGTACGATCCTATGAAATGTGTTTCTGATAATGAGAACAAGACAGTGTCAATGGTACTAGTAGATCTGATCAGTCAATTCGTCAATAGAATAGACAGTAGTCAATAGGAAGCCAATAACAGCTGGAATGGAAATTAATACATTGTGTCAGGAACCTTATTCTGTACAGAATTACTACATTGCCTAGAAATTAAGGTAACTAGTGTATAAAACTTCAACTGAAGCCAAGCGACTTACCTTTGGCACTATCAATATGCTAATTTTTCAAGCGCTCATTGAAATACAGCACTACGAAGCAAGTGATTATACAAAGATTACGACAAAATTGATTAGAATTTCTGATGATAAACTACGGGAATAGAAATTTATCATCGCCTTATCGTCTTGCAAGTTTAGAAGCAAGTGTACAGCAGACACAAGCTGTTTTTCTCTACTATCTGGCAGCAAGTAAGAATTTCTGTTGGCTCCGTGACTAATCTAACTCCAGTTACTAATCCCTCTCTCTATCTTATATTGAGTCTTGTTTTCTGATGATTAAACTAACTAAATATATGGCTTATGGAACTCGCAAATTCATCGCCGCAGTAAGGCAACATTATTATTAACATCCCTGGAAACTCCATGGCGGCCATCGCTGTAGAACTCCAGGTTTTTTAGAGCACAATCAGATTGTGGTGCACAATGACCTGCACTACGTGTCATACTCCATGAGGAGAGGTCACTTCATGTTTGCGAGAACATTGGAACTCGCCTTCTACGTGCAAAGCTGTTACTCAATAAGGTAATGTACCAAGGAAAAAAAATGGCATGCTCTGTTTTTCTCCGATGCGAGAAACTTCGGTCAGGTCCAAGTGGCGAACGAGAAATGATTGGTTGTTCAGTGCAGACCCTTCTGATGATCCCAGGGTTGTGCCCATCAAGTTTCCAGCAACGGCGATGGTGTTAGAAATTATGAGTTGCGAGGAACGTCTCATGCTACCCAATTTCCTTCAGGAAAGTTTTCGCGTTATTTCAGCTGCGTTCCATTGAGCTGCTAAAACAATTTTTAAACCATAGGTGTGACTAATAGACGACCGTACGTATTTGAACATACTCCGCACCTGCCCATACAGCTCATGACATGCAACACTGTCTCGCGTAAAATGTCCACGATCATGTAACAACAAATATGTGGCGTCCGAACTCACTCGATTTAAATCCCATGGAATAATATGTATGTAGCTTTTGTTAACGCGAGACTATTAAACATCCCCTTAGCACCAGTGCTTCCCTGCAGACTTCCCATGTCCGGGTAATGGCCCAAATGAATAAGGACCATTTGATTCGGGCATGTCGCCACAGGTCCCGTATTGAAGTCGTAATTCCTACAGAAGGTGATTTTATCGAATACACATGTAATTGAACTACTATTGCTCATTCGAACACAATTTCATCACAATATACTTGGAGCTTTGTCAGATAGAGCTGTTTTATTTTGTACGCACATGTCTCCTCAAATAACCTAGGCACCCCGTCCGTACTTCTCCTTTGTGGTGAAGGTCATATCTTGAAGTGGAAAAAAATGTTTTATTTGTTTCCAAGGTAATAACGTCTACAACCATCAAGACAATAATAATGATAGGAATGATAATAAACCTCCTTTCAACTAGTATAAGTATAAGAGTAAAAATTTGAACTAAGCGATGGTTTGTTCTTTTTACATCTATTCAAGTGTGATGGTTACTCTATCTACGCGAGTGACATCCTTGATTGCGAAGTGGAAGAAGAAAACTTTCGCAGTTACTCAATCAATATGTCTTATGAATTTGAAGAGTGTGAAGTAATTACCCATGGATGTGTCAACATACTTAGGACGGTTGGTGAAAAGCAAATAAGTGTAAGTAGGTATTTAATTACTTTTACAAAATACAGGGGTTTTACGAATTCATGTAACATGGAGAGTACTATGAAATTTCTTAGAGAAAAGCTACTGTTTACAAAATTTTACTCTGATGCGTAATTATCGAGTTATTGAATGAGTGAAAAAGGTTGACAACATTCGAAGGGTATAATTTCAAAGTTCCTGGTGTAGGAACGTTTGTACATTATGCGACACGGAATTATAATATTAATGCTTCGTCTACCAGTTTTTTCTACTAAGTTCAATACTTGAATGAAGATACAATCAATTTCCGTTTCCAATTTCTTCGTATTATGCACAAGAAGTAGGGTTGTCAACCGTCCTGTTTTTGGACCAATCGTCCGGTGTACGTTAACAAGTTCAAACCGGATGCCCAATGTCCGGTTTTGAGAGGTGCATCCTAAAACAGTATATACGTTAAAGTTTAAATATAAAGTTATAAAGTTTAACTCTGTGAGTGAAGACTCAGAATTCTAAAAGTAGCAGTCCAAAGGCAAGATTTGTAGCTTATTCTGGGACCGGTGAAACTATTATTGTCAGTTCTTAATGATATTGTATTTAGTTACTTTCAAATGATGTGATGTAATTTTTGATGTAACAGTATATTTTGTAAAGGTGGCTTACATTACCACCTATTTTGGACCCAAAATATGTACTTGTGGTCTCCCATCACTAATTATTTTTTCTTACTTTGAGAACAGTATTGTATTTATCATATCAGTGAATATTCGTCTTGTGTACATCATTTTTTTAGTTTTAGCCATAATTTAATTTATGCAGGCGTATTAAATACTGAATAGACACCAGATTCATCAGGACGTATTAAAAGGCAAATTATTACTCCTGCAAATAGTAATTTCAAGCCAACATTAAGGATTCTGCACAAACCTTATGGAAATTGTATTTCACACTTTAGTTAAAACATTTGAAGATTCTTGGATTTCGGTGGAATTGTCTGAAACCGTGATATGTTGTAAATGTTGTCTTCCTGACAAAAACTCTCCATGGGCACAACCACCAGTCACTGACCCTTTGCCCACTAGGAGGCTACTTCGTTCAACAGTTGCGAAGATATACTCAGAAGGGCTGGAATGGGCTCTGAGGGTAATGATTTTATCCTGATAAAATATCTGAATGTGCATAGCCTATATAGTACCAGGCGTCAGTTGTGGCTACCGAGCGACTGTAGCTCAATTTGTAGAGCATTTGTTCGCATTCGGGGCGACCCTCCGCACTGGGGTTTTCCTCAGTACCGCCTGGCGAATGCCGGTGTGATACCTATACTACAAAGGCTCTGCCGCTACCTTCCGCATCCCTTTGAGCTTTCTCAGGACATAGGCAGAGCCTACTAGCACATGCATGACGACCGACAGTGGGAAGATCTCTTTCTATGTCGTTCGATATTTGCTCGATGTCGGCCGACAGGATATATATATCAGTTTGCCTTAAATCCATAATAGAAACATATACACGCTATATTTATATTGCACTACCAAAGGATCGTATTAGTTGAAAGTAAGTATGATGATTTCACCGACGTTTCATTGGTATTTCTAGGCTGCTTCGGCGACTGTGATGGATGCTGGTTTTAACGTCAAGTATACAATAATCCTAGGCGAACACTCATCCGAGTTCCAAGACGGGCACGTTAATTACCAGGGCTATCGTTAAAATGCTATCAATGCATTCGTCGGTGAAAAGAACTGAAAAACACCAGTCAGGAGTTTGCAGCAGGGTTTCAACTCTCCTGTCTTCCGAGTGCCAACTTTGTGTCACTCCACACGAGAGAGTAGAGCCGCTGGCAAGCTACGATATTAGCAACAATTGACATTTACATTTGCTTTTGAGGCAGATTTGCAACTTTCGCCTAACCTCGCCAGCGATAGGGATGGCATCTAGATAAGACGAGACGAGACTGTCTCGAATTTTCGAAGACAGTCTTGACCTTTGTCTCGTCTTGACCTGAAAATTCCTGTCTTGGTCTTGGTCATGTCGATCCGAAAAATTCGATCTTGGTCTTGACATGTTGGTCGCGGTCTTGTCTCGGTCTCGTCTCGAGTCTCGAAAGATGATAGACTTTGAAAAGTTTCCATCTTTTAACTCATTTGAAATGCGTACGCAGGTTTTCCGATTTCAGTACAAGAACAAGAATATTAATATGATATTAACATAGTTTGTTACATTATTAATTTTTTATTAAGATTAGTTTATTAGTAGATTAATGCATATTTCTAAATACATTATTTGATTATAACTCCTTTAATGTGGAGAAAGACTCTTTCCAAGTATGACATAATGTTTTTCTTAAATACTCTATCACTTATATTTCTTCAGTAACAACATTGAGTTTAAAAGAGAACGCATATATAAAATATGTTCTTCACGCAAGTTTAGAAGAACTGTATTGTACACGAATAATACAGATGTTTAATCCAACAGCTGTACGTGTTGTAAGTATTACCATTGATATGAAGATGTCAACCTCAAGAATGGACATCTTGGAATGAACTTACGTACAGATGAAATCTTTTATACAAACATTTTTGTTGCAAAGAAATAACGATTCAACTTTATTCCCAAGCAATAACGCTAGTGAATTGCTAATGTTCCAATAAAGCTCTCAACCAATTCTGAAGTTCTCATTTTAATAGAAAGTCTCCTCCACAACCGTACTTTTACACAGTGATATCCAGAAAATGTAACAGCATTTTGAATTGTAGCCTCCAACATCGGACGACGTGAGGGAGACAAAATAAGTCATATAAAAAACCTTGATACATTTTCTGCATATCGAGCTAATTTACCTCAGACACTTTATATTTCAACCTTACAGAAAAATTATGAAGGCTACAGCTAGTAAAATTTTAACCAAATTGCGCAAAATATGTCTTAATATATTCAATCCTCATGAGATGTTCGTCGAAGGTTGAAGTACGACAGCACAGATCATCCACGTAAATTTTGAGCCACGGATCAGTTTCTAAATCAAACATATAGTTTCTCATTGCTATGAAAACCGAAACAGAACTTATCACCCTAATGGTAATTTCTTAAATTGAAACTTCTGGTGTCCAAATCTAAAGCCAGTAAACGGACGACTTCTTTCCGAAATGCGTAACTGAAAATAGGCTAATGAGAAATCTAATTTTCTAAAAAAAATTACTTCCAGTATAACTTCTTAGTAACTTTGAGATATTATCTACCTGATGTCTCTGAGAAATTATAAATTTATACAACAAACGTAAATCAAGTACTGGCCTAACAGTACCGTCAGATTTATCTACCACATGGAGCACGTTGTTAAACGGACTATTGCCTTTTCCCATAACATCCCATTTCTCCCATTTTAATAATTCACCTTTAACCTGCTCTCGTTTACTCAAAGGAATTTGGTATTGTTTTGCATACACCACTAATACATCTTTAACTTCTATGTCATAAATAAAACTATCGTGATATCCAGGCTTCTCATTGAATATACTCTTATATTTTAACAATAACTGTAATAATTTTAATTTCGAATTTTCATCTAAAGATTTATACCTGCGACTTTCTGTTTAATTTCTTCTTCTGATACCTGAGTTTTTATAAATGGGTCCATATTTTCTAATTGAAGCCAAGTTGAGTATTTTGTTCGGGCAAGAGCCGGACTTAATCTCTTGCCCGCTTTTCAAATTTAACTAAGGATTTATTCTACTTGGTGGAGAATTAGTTGGAGATATTATTTTCTGCCTGCACTATTCTCTCAAAACTTGCTTGATCATTAACAAGACTAATTCCTCTTCTCGCGTTACCTTCATTCTCTTGAATATTATTATTTGGATTACTGTCCCTGAGTGTACAAAATTTACCCTTTGGTCTTCATTTCTAGTACTGCGATTATATGTTCTAGATTAGTTCATATTGCTACTAGATCCGCTGATATTATTATTGTACTGTCTTCGTTCGTTAAAACGATACCTATCATTTCTACTTCTCCAGTTACTATAATTTCACTGGTTGGAATTCGCATTGTGAGTCCTCACCGACGCTTCTTCAAGATCAATATTAATTTCATCTAGTTTCTTAATATATCTAAAAACATTTTGAGAATTCCAGATTCCTTTATCGTTAGGTTTCGTCGCATTTCAACTCATAACATACTAGTAATATTCTCAACTAAGCTTTTATCGACATGTTCTCGTCAATGTTTCTGAACTTATCAACTAACGTATACGCTTGATTTACCGGGGAATTCACGTTCCACCAATCTATTTTCATCTTCTTCAACTGTCTTTTCCTTTCTTCAATCTTTTTCTTAGTCATATATTCTTCCATAAAGTCTATACAAAAGACCTTGTAACTTCTTATATACGATCTTCTCGATTGGAACCAGCCTGCCGCTTGGACAACCATAGCTCTTTGTATTAGTGCTAGCCGAGTTCGTGTATTCAATTTAAGAAGGGTTAAATACGTGGACAACTCTCTCAAGTACGCAGTAGGACTTTTTTCTGATATTTCACCTCTCCATCGAGGTATATGTTCGATTTCCTTCAATACTGGTTCCGTAGGAGTGGTGTTCGATAACTGCTGAACCAAATCTGACACAAATTGGTGCTTCAAACTAGTCTCTGGCTGTTCAGACGCTCTCATCTCGTCTTGTTCTAATGAAAATACACTTCCATTATATGAACCTACATTATGGTAAAATTCATTGAAACCTCCCATTGGTCCTCCTTCTCTCGGTAGTGTTTGCATTTCATAATTTTCTTTATTATGAACATTTAATATAGGCTTCACAAGTTCATCCTCCCTGTTTACAGTAGCATTTGTTTCAACTAATTGTACATTCTTACTTCTTTCCAGTTGGTCTACACGATTCTTGAGATTGACAATTTCTTCTTGCAATTCTCCTATTTTTTCATTCTGTTTCTGCGCTTCCTCTGTATGCTCTTGATAATTACTGTTACACAGGCTATAATATCCATTAATTTTCTCAGACATACCAGTCAACTTAAAATCAACTCTGCTACTCAGATCACTTTGCGATTGTTGTAAACCTTCAACTGAATTTTTTAACTCTTCGAATTGTTATTTAAGGTTTTGTTCTTTTATACGGCTCCGTTCTTCTTTCTGTTTCTTCTCTTTTTTTGGCGTTCTTCATCTTTATTTCGTTGTTCTTGTTTCTGTTCTTCCATCTTTTGCATCATATAATATATTTTTCGTAAAAAAGGATTAGCCATCATATCTTCGTCTTCACATCTTTCGCTTTGTGTTCGAGGATTGACGCATTCCTGAGACGGACTCCCTACATCATTCTCGCAATCTGAGTTATCCTCACTTGGTATCTTGCTATCATTATTGATCATGTCCCCCGTTGGCCGCCATTTTGTAATAGGTCCTTTTGTACTAGAGAATCTGCAGCCGTGATACAAATTCAAATGTTTCAGCTGTGTGGTCAATTCCTTTGGAACCCCATTACATCTATTAAATAACCTTCTCAGGGTCGCTCTGGATTCGAAACATAATATCTTTAATAACAACCTATACGTAATAAAGTGCCCCAAAGCTATGTTTTGGGGTAACCATGTTTAACAACGATGGGTAGATTATCAAGTACGTGAGAGTTATTCAATTTCAACTAAATAAATTAAGGTGTATTATCAAGTTCGTCTAGCCTATGTCAGATGCACAAGTAAATTAGTATTTTCCCGTATTCATACCTGGACTAGCAGGAGACAGATGAGATGCTAGAAGCCCTAGTAGACCAGTCTCTTATAGTCCAAGTCCTGCTTAGGACAGCTGAACTGGCAGAGTAACATCGTCATGACTAGACTGGAGTATAGCTGACATCCAGAATAACGTTGCTAAAGAGGAGATGGAGTATTGGCTGTTCAGTCTTATATTCTAATTTTAGTGCTTGCTACAAGACTGAGAACGCGTACGAAAATTGCTTTCAAGGGGCCTGTTCTGACTCAGGCATTCGAAGAATTTCTTTCCTTATCGAGAACAAAAGTTCGTTTTCCTATCATAAGAGTATGGTTATTTGCTTTGAGGTAAATAGCATTTCGTTTGACGTCATGAAGTTTATTGCATTACACAAGTAAAATTAATATGTATATCTGCTCGCTTATCCAAACATGGGGACTGGATTTTGACCATTTTTTTCCTACCCAAATTTCATTAATAATTTTGAATAATTAAATTTTGAATATTTTAACTACTTCCACTCCTTAAGCACTTGACAATACCAAGGTAAGCTATAGTAACTTTCTGGTAAGCAAATTCACACTTTACTGGATATTAATGTATACTGTCTACTTTGAATACATACATTGAATTCTACAGCGGTATATGGTAGTATTATATGCAGAAAGAGACCTAGCATTCTCTACTAATTATAATTAAGCAGTATAATTGTTCATTGTTCATAATTGGTTCGCTACTATGTATTCTATGTTGAAGAAAGAACTAGATGTTGTTTGAATAACAAATACAGTTAGAATTGCGCAATTCTAAACACAAACTATTATGTTATGAGACTACACAAAATAGTCTGCTTGTACTCGCCTCGGTAAGTTGATGATCAGCGTTCAGTCTCAAGATGTTACCTTGTGACTAAGTGATTTCTAATTTCGTTTCACAAGAAAAATGCTGGATTATTATATTGCGTTAAAGCTAAGAGTGCTTGCTACCTTCCTATTCTTCCTGGTACGAAAGAAGGAAGAAGTAGGTAGAAGCATTGCAGTGAGGCATTGTAATAGTGATGTCTTCATGTCAATATTTACAATATTAACTGTTGGGCTGTACATCAGGTGTTATAGCACATACGAAATTTAAGTCCCGAAGATTGTAAGAACATTTAGAACTTTTTTCTAATTTAACTAATACTTCACGTTGTTACGGTAAAGGTTCTTAGCACTACATGAAGAATTTTTGCTCCCTAGAACACGATTGTAATATGCTACAAATATTTGTTATTATTGAAAGCGGTAAACCAACTTTAGTGTGAAAGCATACAAAACGGGGTTTAAAGAATTTACTTAGTTGTACGTATGAGATATACACATTGTTTTTCTCCTGCTGGAATTTTCATATTGAACCATATTTAGTAACTTTTACACATCACAGTGCGACAGACATTCATAAGTATGCTTATTTTACGTTCAGATAATACTACAACCATTAATAAATAAGAAATTGATCTGAACGACCAATTAGCCAAATGCTCGATTCAAATTGAGCTTGCATGTACTGTTTCCGATCTCACCTAAAACTCTGTTATCAACTAACCTGCTCAAATGCATGTTTAGAACATTTATATCAAGTTACAAGAAACGTCAAAACGTTCTACCTTTCTGGGTAATGTAAACATGGATTCCGCCAGGGTTTTCAGTTTTGGGGACTGTAAAGTCAAAATTGGGAGGTATAAGTAGAGTTTCGCATAGTTTCTATCGATTTATGACCGTAGAAAATTAAAGTTGCGGTGTGTTCGAGAATTTGGGGGGTATCAGGCAGAATCACTGAATGTAAATAAATTCTGAAATACTGCTGTTTTTCCCTTTACTTAGTTTTGAAATAGCCAATAGCTTGAAACAAACCTGGTTGTTTCCGTTTGCATTTGCTGAATTTAAGCTACCTATAAAGCAAGGGAATTGTTTCAAATAGGTTACTTTCACATTTCTGGAAAATTAGTTTCTCTCCTGCACTCTTTAACTTATATAATTTTCCACCATATTTAGTAGCGAACGTTCTGAAAATCTCAGTTTATAACGAGGTAAATCATACGAGGGCGGGTTGACAAGTAGTGAGCCTACCTATGAAAGAATTATCACAATTACACCAACTTCTATGATTTTTCACCATGGTCTCGCTGTAGTCATCGTTTCGCGAGCTATATACTCTTACAATTAATGGAGTAATCATCGTACCATTTCGCAATAACATCAATATCTGAATAATCGCCTGACTGCTTGAATTTTGTAACTTATCGATTCACTTTTTCGTATTATGGCGCTCCCTCCCACATGATTTACAACACGTCTTTCGGAATCTGCTTCCCCGATAAACACTTCTGGAACATATGAAATGACTGCACGTTGTTCCAGTCTTTTGTGTTGTGTCAGCGTCGTCATGTTAACTTGATTATTCCTCCAGTATCTGAAAACAGAAGATTATTCATAGGCCATATTTGCTTTGGAGTACAGTAAAGGTACAGAGCATAGGAACAGATTCATTATAATTCAGACAAAGCATTATCTCATAAGTAGGCTCACTACTGGTCAATCTGCATTCGTAGATACTTTACTCTATATGTTCTTGAAGGTTAGATAAAACATTGCCTTTTGTCGTTGGATTATACGTTTCATTTATTTTATTAACTTCCTTCCTGGTTTCCCTCTCTATCCATGCCTGAAAAAAGGGCGTAACCCTTACAACAGGCGCTGGCCACACTTTGTAGATCAGCAACCTTAAATAAAAACTGAACAACACTTCAGTAATTTAGGAACTGAACGTTCTAGTTCAGGCAAGGCCGTGAGACGTTTTTTTTTATTGATATAGTAATATCACTGCAAAATGTTATTACTACAAAGACAAAAAAGTGCATTATTTTAACGAAGTCTTACTCAGTTTTAATTACTATTCCCAGTCTTTTTGCTTACATTCCCAGTCATATTTGAATAATCATTCGCACTCAGATCTGAACATATATTGAATATTTATTTAGTGAAATAAAATGACTACATGCCCTTCTTAAAATTGACACAAAATTAATCGGCGTTTTGAAAGTGACTAAATGACTAAAAATGAATAAGAAAATATTTATTCAAAAATTATCAAATTTCTCTTGATTTTGACTAACCAATTTTCTGAGTGTAGTTCCAATGTTGAAAATCCCCCTCCCGAAACTCGGGAACTGCGCCTGCAATCTGGATGAATGATCCATGTTTGAACTCTTTTTGCCGAGACCTTTCCAAAGACTCTTTTTAGGACCTTTTAGACAAATTATCACGCATGAAGAGAATATGCATAGTCCGTTTATTATTATTATTATTATCAGCCACGACCCGTGAAGAGGAGCCAGTGTACCATGGCACTACCGATGAATAAAGGAGAATAGTTTGTATATTGCATTATCTCATATCATATACAAGCACAGTTCTTCGCTATATTCGTAACCTGTTCCAATGAAACTGTGACGTTGCACGCGACGATTTGTTACTCTCCGAATCACGTTGGAGCCAGCTAGAATATGGCACTCTCAAATGCCTAAAATATTATTTTTGCGCATGCGCATGACTGGGGAGAAAACTTCAGAGACACGGCAATCTTGTACTAGTTTTAAGGCTGGCTCATTATAGTGTGTAGTAAGCAATTACATAAAAATGCCCCGTAGAAATGGCGTTACGGGCAAAGACTTATTTCATTTTTTAAGTATTAATAATAATTTCAGATATGATATTTATTACTATTTATATATTAAACTATTAAACAGTTTAAATAAGATTGGCAGGAAGAATTGTATCCATACAATCAAATGAACAGTGACTTTCAGTCAAATACCTACTGAAGTAAATGTATATTTTGCGCAGTGTTCAATAGGTGGAAACGATGTTCTTATCAAGGAAGTAGATCTGAGCTATGAGCTTAAACTAGGATTTTCAAAATGACTATGGGTAACATACAGGAGGATAATGATGCTGAAAGCATTACGCAGATAATACACAGTAAGAAATTCTCTATGAACATGACACTTCGTATAATTCCTATGTGTCACTGATATTTGTACGAGAGACTTGATAATAGCAACGTGAAGTGAAACTTGCTGTCAGAGGAGATAGTTGAATTTTGATCTTTATAATCAGAAACCTTCTACACCAAAATACTACCATTTTGGCAAATTAAACCCTCGCACTAAGATTTCGGAAATCTGGGAGATTTTTAGAAAAGTTAAAAACCCTCGTAAAAGTAATCAAATAGCTCTGATTTCTAATTGGCAAGAAGAATTTATTTTGAAGGTTAAAGCTCAAAACAACATCCATGTTATCAATGAACCCGACAGGATGTTTGCATTAACTCCAATTCATCCCTTTGATAAACCCTTACATGCTCCAATCTCAGTTCTCGAAATAAAACAAGAGCTCAGCAACCTCAAAAATTCGACACGCGGGAAAGACCATATTGACAACCTTATCTTACAGAATATGTCACCCCTTGGACTCCAATGGCTATGTATGCTGTACAATAAAATATTCCTTACCGGAACTATTCTCAGTGAATGGTCTCAATACATAAGGTTTCCGATCCTCAAACCAGGTAAATCAGCGACTTCAGGCTTAAGCTACCGTCCAATATGTCTGGCCTCCAACATTCTCAAATTATTTGAAAGAATAATTCTGAAACGATTGGAATGGTATGTTGAGTCCAATCAACAATTTTTACCTCATCGATTCGGATTTCGTAAGAACATAGGTACCCAAGATGCCATTGCTACACTCACCCTATACATAGTACATAACAACCTCAGTCAGGGTAGAAAAGTACACGCGGTTTTTCTGGATTTGACAACGGCCTTCGACTCGATTAACCCGAATATTTTAATTGATATCACAACAAGCTTCCTTTTTATATCTCAACCTAATCCGGAATTTACTCCATAATAGAAACATACATTTTCCTTTTGATGGTCAGCTTAAGAGCTCAACAACGGTGTCAACCGGTACTTTTCAAGGTTCGGTTCTCAACCCTTCTTGTTCAACCTCTATGTGTCCCCCCTTAAGTTCTTTATCCCTCCCCATTTCGAATTCATACTGTTCGCCGATGACCTAGTTTTAATGATTTCCGATGACAAAAACAATGAAAACTTTGAGAAAATGGAAAATTTAATAATCCAGCTCACAGCCTGGCTCAAAAATAGAAACCTTATCTTATCGGAAAAGAAATCTAAGATCATTACCTTTGGAGTAGGTAAAATAAATATACCCCTAGACAAACAAATATACCGGTAGTAAAGTGCAACAAATATCTAGGCCTATTTTTAGATTCAAGACTTACCTGGCAACCCCATATTAAAAACATTTCCATTAAAGCCAACAAAATAATAAATATGCTAAGAGCGCTTGCCTCCAACAAGTACGGAGGGCACCAAATAATAATGCTTTCTTTCATCTATTGAACATAGCATCTCAATGGTCCCATCAGTCTCAGACTTCAATATAAACAAAATCGAAATCTTACTACGAAGAGCATTACGTGTAGAACTGGGAGTCATGACTAGCCATCCAAATGTGGCTCTTCATGCTGAATCACACATCATGAATTTTCGAACCCCACGTCATTTACAAGCTGCAAAATTTTTATTGAAAACTCGTCACTACAAAATACACCCGTTCAACAAAGTTCTTCAGGAAACTCTCAATCTCCAAGAAAAGCGCATAAGATTTCGGAATACTATTTGGGAAACTATCCAACCAGCTTTCAGAAGAATTATCCATGTTATATCAACCTAAAAGAAATCCTCTGTATAAAATTCAATGCCCTCTAGTTTCAGATATCCCAATCCACTACCCGAAATTTAACCATATATCAGAATACCGTGCTAATTGGGAAGGTTTCTACTTCCTATACGTAGATGGCAGCAAAACCAACAACTCAGTCTCCAGCGCCGTTTGGGATGAAACGAAAAAATACGCTCTGAAGTACAAATTAAACCCCCTCCTTAGTTCCTTTTATAGCGAGCCGTTTGCACTTTTCAAGTGTTTAGGTTATTCGCTACTTGTAAATGCAAAAAAAATCCTCATTCTTACAGACTCACAGTCAGTACTACAGTCCATGAGTCGAACATACAAAAAATCCTTTAAAACGCATCCACTCATTTATGACCTCTTAGAGCTTTATCATCTAAACCTTAGCATCCAAAAAGACATTCACTTTTGCTTCATTCGGAGTCACCGGGGGGTACACTCGGATTACGCGGACCTGCTCGCGCGGAGCAGTCATCAATTAACCCACATGACTCATTCAAATCTTTATTACCTAGATCTCTTACCGCGCTGTAGGAAAAAAATCAAAGATCAATGGACTCATCACCTTATGGAAGAAACTCAAACAGGTACTACTACCTTTCGACTCTATTAGGATCAAAATGCTACAAAACCTTGGTTTCACAACATGCGTGTTCCAAGACAAGTCCTTCGAACCATTTTAAGAGGCCGCTCCAACCACACTCTCTTAAACGATCATCTCTCGAGAATCAAGATCAAGTTGGAAGCCAAATGCGAGTGTGGATATCATTCTCAGTCTTTCTTACATCTTTTAACAGAGTGTCCCAAATTTTCCTCCCAAAGAGACATGTTAATTAATGCTTTGTACAGAACCAGAACTACTAAACCTCTCTGTCTGCAATCTCTATTATCTCTTCCGACTTCTACATCAGCTTACCTAATCTACAGCCTCTTCAGGAAAATCCACAAACCAATTTAATTCTCCTCATCTCCCCCCTTTTCACTTTCACCTACTTCACTCCTTCTTCACTATGCCCTCTTCCCCAACATCTCTTCTTCTGGACCCTATTTCCAATCCAAATAGACCTCCAGGACTATGACTGCACCTCAACTTTACAAACAAAACTTTTATACATTATCCACATTAACCAATGTTTTACGGAGAAGAAAAAAAAAGTAAAAAGTAAACTAGGAAATGTTACCAATCTATTATGGTTCCCCAATTTTAAGATAATCAAGTTCAAGATGTCAAAACATGGAGCATAGCTATAAACTATTCCACTAGTTTGCAGTAATAAAGACCAAGACCAAGTCTCTCTTTCTTCTTTTTCGTGCTGTGTGCAAACATTAACATTAACATACTATGTTTGCACATAATATTTCTACATGTAGGGTGAGGGGTTTCTACTTTTAGATCCTTTCAAAAATAATTTATAATTTTAAATTAACTATGAAGAAAAATCTAGGTGCTAGTAATAAATTAGAATATTACTGTCATGTACTATATAATACCAACGTAAGATGATACATCAATTTACATTAACACAGGAACAATTTTAATCCATTTTTAAAATTTTGATTCAAATTGAACCACAAGTGGTAAATTTGAATATAGGGTAAGTACAATTTAAATATAAAATATCCTACAAACATTTGTCACAAATAAATTGCTTTTTGCTTCTTGACCCAGCACAGACTCCATGATACAGTTTACTACACAGACCCAACAGTTACAAGTTTGACATCTAATCCAATCATATTTTGTGATTGATTTTCAACAAAGTAGCGTAAAAAGCAGTACGCACGTGCACCATCATTGTTCAGTGATCTTTTTGCTTTTCTTTGAGTTTTGGAACAAAACTCCTCCCAGTACAAATTTTCTGATTACCTGTCTCTGTGAAAAGAAAAGAGAAAGGAAGGAAGATTGGACGCGTTTACACAGAGACATTTGTTTTGGCACCACGATCATGTCTTATAAATAACTACCCCTGCGAAAACACATATGTCGATATGTGATTTCGATCACCTACCAAAACTCTTTGCGAGAGGGTTGAGAAAGAAAACCAGTTCATTTGTGTGGTTTAATAACGTTAAGACTTTTAACTACGCCCGAACGTTTAACTACGCACTTTTAAAACCGATGGTATGAAAGTATGCTGTATTTTAATAGGCGATAAGGCATCCTTAGTGTAAACTAAGCTGACTCGTTGGAATCTTTATTAATCCACATGACAATATGAACGTAATGATACCACTTGTCACTTCGTTACAAGATGCAGCAAAAGTTAATCATACTATAGTGCAGAACGGCAATATCCGTTCAAATGCGTTCTTCGTGTGCAAAGGATTACGGACAGACAGGCAAGGTGGGCACTATTAACGGTAAATTAAGTTAAGGATCGTAGGCAACTCAAACCCATACCCAGAGAAGAATCTCTTTCTTGAACAAAACGCCTCAATAAAATAGATGTAAATAGACACGAATACCACAAAGAAAGTGCTATGCCGACGAGTGAAACCCAAACTCTCACATGTGCACAGAATGGGCTTCATGCTTTACGTGTCACAGTCTATCACACCTTTGCAGAGAACCTTAAACGTTCTACATTTTAATTTTCGCTAAAATAATAAAGCATACTTGCTGCTTACAAGTAAAAGACCATATGGTTGTTGCGCAAATCCGATGCAAACACATGGCATCTCATTGAGTATGAAAAGATTGGAAATCACCAAAAGTTAAGCTGCTAAGGACCATAGGAAACGGAGTTAGTGAAAAGCAAGCATTAAATGGCGGCAAAATTACAAAAAAGCAGGAATGACGGTGAAAGTGAATATCTTACAAAGAGGGAAAGAAAGCCAACGAAAAAGAACATACCAACTATAAGATAAGAATTACATCAGAGACTAGGAAAGATCATAAACAAAGTTGCCATTTGGAACGCAGTGTTGTCAGCTCTGCGGAACGTTGAAATATCATATATAGCACAAGATAGCAATTCAGGCGCAAGAAAAAGGAATAAGTAAGACAAAAGACAATAGGGAAGACTGTGGATACATGCGTGAAAAGGGTAAACGATAGTCATGCCTGAGTAACGAACGTGAGTGAATACAAAGGGTGTCCCTAATTTCCTGCAGTACCACCAGGCGAATACCAGTATGGTACCGTCGCGCACGCCAGAACCACTTCCTTCCCCTGTCCTAGCCTCACATGAAGGACCGATGTGGCCTCGGAGTTGGAGACCCAAACCCCCCACTGTGTCCTTTCCTGAAAACAAAACAAAACCACCTGAAGAAAAGACCCATAGTTGCCGCTGATATATAAACAAGACCAAGTTACGTGGTACTACAAATTATTAGAGATACTGTGTAATGTGCCATGCTATGGGCCACAGGTAACGCGAGTAGAGAGGGCGTGCACACGTAGAAAGTGCGCAGAGGGTGTGGGACGAAAAGGTGTGAGACGGAACCAGTGCTTGTGGCGGTAGGAGTAAGTGCGAGCGGAACTTTTGTTCCTGTGTGTGAGCATTCGGTGCTGGATGCAGAATGCGGTGGTACTGTGGAGGTTGCTATGTAAACAAATCGAGGGTAGTCGTGTTAATGATATATTAGCAAACATACGACACAACAGGTCAATTTTCTCGCTATGGTTCATACTTGGAATAGGAGAAGGGAGGGATTTGAACGTAGGTAGAGCACGGATATTGAGAAGTGAGGGCGAGATATTGAAGTGATTCTGTGTATTGTATAGGGGACGAGAGTGCGATTTACTAAGCGCATCATAGGTATACATAATGCGACAAGCTGCTGTTGTTAGGTTGTTAGTGGATGTATTCAGTATCTCACAGGAAACTCCAACACGGCAGAAACATCTCGTTGCATAACATATTATAACGCAGCTGTGTAACGAAGAAGTTTTGGTGGATGAGGTTAACACACTAATGATAGACGGCGATGGCACAGATGATGAGGTCATTGAAAGTGACTTCGATGATGATATAGCATTAGCAGGAGGAACGACGTTGCTGCCAGAACGAAGTCCGTCAGTCGTTGAGCACCACGAAAGCAGTAGTTCGTCATCTTATGCTCCATCACCACCAAAGAAACCATTCACAAAATTCCCGGACAATTACTTGGTCGATAGCTACAAGATCTGAACCAAGCAGCCCAAAGGGCCGGAGCCTTTCCAGCTGTGTCCTCCTTGATTAGCGATTGACATGTCACCGCGTCTGAAAATCGCTTCCGTTATTGCAAAAAAAAAACGCAATTTTTTATAAAAAAATACGACGGTCTTGCGAAAATTTGAGGAGACACTCACAACGTTTTACAGACGCCGGCATTCCTTACAAAAACGCCTTAATAGTGCTGTACGTGAGCATCTCATTGCAATGAGACAACGCAATGCAATTATTAACGACCGCACAATACGTGTCTGAGCCATGAATATTAAGAAAGAAATTGATTCACACATCACCTTATCATTTACAGTGTCCAGTCCATAGGTCACGGTCTTCAAACGAAAACACAAAATAGTTTCGCGCAAGATTACACATTAAGTTAATACGTGAGTCGACGCTGACGCCGCTGCTGTTCAAACAACCGCCGCAGACTTTGTTCATGAGATCGTCTTTTATTGCAGAGCACGAGTTCACTTCATAGCAGGTCCTTAATACAGATCAGTCCAGATTTGATAAAGAGTTTCATTCTGGCAGAACTCTAGCCATGCAGGGCAGCAACCTAACCTTTGGTGCCATGGGTTCAATCGCCGCAACGTCGCATTCATACATGATTATGAAGGTGATTGGACTGGATATCACACTGCTTCCACACATGCATGTTCTTGTTTCGGAGCTCAGCGGTCACTTTTCAGCGAGCATGGCCGCTGAATTCTCTAATATGAAAGCATATGCAACTAGATCAGTGAATATGACCAAACGCGATTTGCAAATTTTCCTGGAGCAAGTTTCGTGACCTGATTTGCAGGGCAAGGATCGTGTTTTGCTTTCGGTTGACTCTTGAGCTGCTTGATGATCTTTTCAACGGGACAGTTCCTGCCGGTGTTGATTTCTATAAGAAGCTGATTCCTGCGAAATGTACAGGCCTTGTACAACCTGCTGATGTGTCCTTCTTTAGCCCATTCAAAACCATGGTGAAGTTCATCACAGATACATTGGTGTTCTCACCCAACATTAAAGTGTGGCATACGCGAGACCTTTCTAAGCTTTCAGTCCTTTGTTCACTTCAGTTTTCCGCAAGGTGATTCCAAAAGATGATCCGTTTCGCGTTCTTCAAATGTGGCTACTCCATTGAACATCCTGGGCTATTCCAAGCACCTTCCGAATATTGCTTCGAAACAGGACTTACAGAGGAATGTGGTCAGCTTTCTTTCATCAGCTTTGTTCACTGCGAGAAATGTTTGTGAGTTGACCACTCATTCATTCGTGACTTTCACGTCAACTTCAGCTACAACGGGTGAGTATTGTTCTTTATTTTTTCTCTCTATTTGTATTCACGCGCGTCCGATATTCATGCACGAATATCATTCACCCTTTCACGCATGTGTCCACAGTATTTTCTGTTACCTATTCCTTTATCTTGTGCTTGACTCAACTTTCTGCAGAGCTGGCATCACTGCGTTTCAGATAGCAATCATGTTTATTGTGTTTCCTAGTCTCTGATGCCTTTCTTATTTTTGATATGTTCCTTTTGGTTGGCTTTATTTCCCTTTTGGTAAGATATCATCGTCATTTCATCGTCATATCTGCTTTTTTCTAATGCCCCAATTCAATGTTTCATCTTCACTATCTCCGCTCCCTATGGTCCTTAGCAGCTTAAATTTTGGTGATCATATCTTTTCATGCTCAATCAGATGCTGTATGTTTTCATCGGATTTGAGCGACAACTATATGGTCTTTTACTCGTTAGAGGTTAACATTCAAGCATGATAGGTCGGGTGCTATCAGCGGTACGCCACATAGGCATGCAGT
The DNA here is from genome assembly GCA_022664845.1 of Lepisma saccharinum. Lineage (NCBI taxonomy): Eukaryota > Metazoa > Arthropoda > Insecta > Zygentoma > Lepismatidae > Lepisma > Lepisma saccharinum. Next base: position 25,481 of record JAGDQP010003145.1, read on the forward strand.
TTTCAAAAGGAAAGATTTATGAGTTACCTTGGCACGAAAGAAGATACAGTTAATTCGAAGGAATAAATGTTATGAAATAAAAAAGTTTTTTTAATTAAGGAAAATTCTAGTTATAAAACTCACCCCCCCCGCTACACACATGTATACAGCCCCCCCCCCCCCAGAGAAACACATATAGAAATACAAATGTTATATAAAAACTGCAGTTCTTTACACACATTTTTGTGGTACAATATTGATCCAAATAGTAATTTCACTGTTTCAAAATGTATCAGCGGAGCCTTTTTATAATCATAGTTCTTCATTACGAGCCCAGATGGCAGTAGTGGTTGCAGCATATGATAACTGAAGCCTCCATTATTCATACAACGTAATTTCATTACACTGGCTTTCAAGTTTAATGCATGCCAGTACGTGAAAATTGCTTAAATTTATAACTACGTAAAATTCGAGAGGTTTTTTATATCATCTTCTGATAATAATATTTTTTTCCTTAAGGACATACCCGGCAGAATGTACCTTCTAAACGCTATACTCCAAACAAGATTGCTTGGCACAGGGAGAAAATGGTTTTCTTTGTTATGTGTTATTCAAATTATACCTATATCCAAAATGTACCACCTTACCCTACATGTGTTTGCATAAATGAAACGAAAGAAAGAGCGGCATGAAGAAGCATTGTAAGGATAAATATAAAGGTACGGAATGAGAAACGGTCAATAACGGTTCCGGGTAAAAGAGAGGCATTGAAGGAAATGTATGTTCCCGTATTTATTCGGATATAAGCACTCCCTAAAATATGGGTCGGTTTTGAGAATCGAACGAATTTAACCACGCCATAGACGATCACCAAAGAAAATTCTCCCATGGCTCGTACTGACCGCTAACCAGTGACTTGATAGACGTATCTATCCACATAGAGTTATTCTAATACCTCTATCCATGCTGTATATTTCAGGGTGTTGGCCGTAGTTTGGAGCCCGAGCGTTGCATTCTATTTGTACCTTTTGTCGCAAAACGTATTATACCATTATAAGTGCCCGTCAAGAATTTTAACCCTACATTTTTTAAAAAAAAATGAGGAATACATTTGAAGGGTACACGGAAAAACGATCAAGGTCAATTGTTGAAATTTGTGAGAAAATGCTTGTATTGAAGTGTAAAAACTTGAATTTAAAGTTAGTTTTGGCCTCTAGGCATTGCTCGACCTTAAGCAAAGATCTCTAAGGGTAAAAATAAGTTCAAATTGAAGATTTTTACATCTTAAAATACGTTTTTTCTCACAACGTTTAAAAATGGTCCTTGATCATTCTTCGCGCGTACACTTCATTTATATTCGAATAAATACGACACATGGAAAAGGGAAATAACAGGAGGAAGTTATCGAGATAAAGTAAAAGTCACATCTTCCAAAGGATCGATCATTGGGATAGCGGCAATGATTGGGATAGTTCCCGTAGTAACATACGTACTTTCTGTACGCGTAGTCTTAGACTCAAATCATTTAAGGGGTTCATTGAATTTAATATTTAGGAGTTTTCCTTAACAAATTCAATGAGTAACGTAAGCAATGCTTACTATCCCAGCCCATTAATGTAAAAGGAATATAAAAATGAATAACATTACACCCTAAAACTGTACCTCTAAATTGGAAGTTCAAAGTTCCAAATCTGTACCAACAATTTTTGAGAGGCAGTGGCGAACCCAGGGTTGGGTTTGGAGGTGCGGTTCTTTGCCTTTCAGTTCTTGAGAAATAAAAACGAAGGTACAATATGAATCCCGGTGGCTGTTACTGATTCAACAATATTTAGGGTACGTTATACTACCTATTCTTTAGAGGCAGTGGACGGACCCAGAGCTTCATCTTTTACCTTGGTTTTTATTTCAATTAATCTGTTCCCTCCCAAGAATTGGGAGGCAAAGAGCCTTCCCTCTAAACACAATCGTGGGTTCGCCACTGCATCTAAAAAATTGGAAGTATAAAATTCCAATTCCGTACTCTCAATTTAAATTTACAGTTTTATTGTGTAACTATTTACATTCCTTCTACCGGTGCCTCGTTTATAACAGAAATCGCCAAGATTATAATTCCAAACTATTACAAAACTCAATAGTTTAAAACACTCAATAACTAACCGTAATATTCCTTACGAACGTTGCCAAACTTACGTCTTGAACAGTTCAAACGTTAATAAACTAAGATTTATAACTTTTCATAGTTTTGAGAATGGAAATCTGGCTTCAGACTAAGCGTCCATAACAAAATATCTTTTCTATTCTCCAAAATAAAAGTTAGTGTACTGATGAACTTTCAAGTGCCGCAAATCATAAATGTACTTAAATACATAGTCTCAAACATGAATACTGTATAATGCGAGAATATAACAAACCCTACCACATTTTAATAATTAGCACGACGTCTGCCCAAATAACTCACCAATGGTTTGTATAATGCTGAAGGAGTGACGTTTGAAATTGGAATTTTATTTAATGACTTTTAGACGTCTCAAGCTTGGACCGGGATAGGGGTCAGGGAGCAGATATTGGAAGTTAGTTGATCAGGAACTAGTTTGTAGGTACTATCTCGGCATTTGGCTGGTGTGACTGAACACAAACATAGAAAAACCTCAGTCGCGATAGGCTGAACCTAGAAAAACCTAGGATCATTCCCAAGGGCATTCAGTTCCTAAGCCAATGCAATACCAACTATTTTACAGAGACATGTTTAGACAGGAAAACGACATTACAATTCAAGCAGCACGGCCTTGAAACTGCTGTTGATAGATTTTTTTTGCAGAATTATTTATTATAATTGTGTGTAAAGTCATTATTCTTGTCAGTGTATAAGTCCTTTCTACTAAAAATAATATAATATTCTGATAAATACTGGAAATATTTATATGGTTACAGGAATAACCTATTTTGCCTTGTTTGTTGAGAAAAGTTTTAATTTTGCAGAAGCTGTTAGAGATTTCGACTTCTCGTCAGAACATTTATTGTAGAGAATTATATTACCTAAACTTAAAAATAATGTTGTTACTCCGTTTAATAAACAAGATCTATTCTCTCATTGTATTTTCGTTACTTCGCATCCCCTTGGGTTATTGACCACTCACAGAGGCGAAGACACGGGTTTCCATACCTATTAAGCTCGTACTATGATAATCAAAAGCCAGAATCTAACTCTTTCAGTGCATATTAAATCTAAGTTAGGGTCTGCATTATTTTATTTCTGTGTCAACGAATGGATGTTTTTCTTTAAAATAATATGTACTGGCGAATTGTTTGCCAAACATGCAACAGGATGACTTCCCCCTTTTCCCCGTGACAAAGCACGATTACTGCTTTCATATGTGCACTATGGCGTTTCCCACAGTGGTGTCCAAGGTTAAACATTCGCTTTCGTGTCCCATACACATAGACTGATCATATTTTCTCGAGACAAAAAAGGGACACGGGGCTCGCAAAAACGAGACAAGGATGTTTTAAATAAAATTTTGTTTATTAAAATTTCTTTATCACTGTTGATAAACAGTCATTTGCGCGAAAACTTTTGCCATCATGTACATGATGATAAGCGAACAACAAAAGCTTCACTTGCATCGACGTTACCGCTTTCGCTATCACAATCTCGCACAGGGCCAGCTCGAGGAGTGTTCGAACTGTTGTTCCGAATAGGGCGACAACATTTTGGGGGCATCAACCTTTTGGGGCGCGAGTGTATCGAGACAGGGAAAGTAATATAGGTTCACAAATTTCGAGAACTGTAATTTTATTTTTATTTTACTTTATGTAATTTCACTTCGGTAGTTGCTTATTTCTTTATTTATTACAAATTTTCGAATCAAATTTTTATTATTAAAATTTTCAAAATAGCAGTTGAATCATTATGTTGGTATATTTCACTAAGTACGATATTTTTATAAGAAAACAAACGCTAAATATGAATTTATTCTTACAGCATAATAATTAAGTACTTAAAAATACTCGCGCTTAAGGTTGTCAAATCAATGAGTATGCCGGCATGGGGGCGCCAGAAATGTTGAATTGAGTTATTTTGAGACTTTAGCATATAAGTGAAATTGATCAATTAAAATGTTGATTTTCTCTCGCTGAAAACAGTCAACAAATTAGTTAGTTCTACTGTATGAGTTCGAATGACGGTGCATCGAGAATTTGGAATAGAGCCGCGTATGACCACGCCTCACCAAGAACGACGTGATGTTTTTAACAAAAGCCAGGTTAATTTCAACATCCTTATTTTGCTGCCTTCGTAGATGTTGGTAGACGACACTTCTGTCTCCATGTGTAACGGAAAAAATGAGCATTACAACTTAGGCATACAACTTTTGTTTCATCGCTACACAGCTTCTCCAGTTCGATTAATTTTGGATTGTTTCTAGAGATCGTAATTAAAACATTTGCATCTCTTTGGCATTGCAAGGATAGATTTAACTTTTTAAGAAGGATCTTTAAAGAAACTTGAAATTTACACCACCAGCATTGAATAACAAAGCGACTGATTAGCACAAAGGCAAAACAAAAACTAACGCTACAGTCCAAGCAAAACTTGTCAGCGCTAGACATCGTAAGCACTATTAAGAAAAATAAACGATAAATACGTACGTATATGTTATATCCGCAAATGTTAATTAATAAATTTAATTGTTTTAAAGAAAAAATAAGGTCAATGTGACAATATAGAAGTATATTTTAGTTTTTATTAAAAACGGGACAAAATAGACATTTTTATCAAAACGATGGAACGGCCGGGAAGTACGAAACAAACGGTACAGTCCCATTCAAAACGATACGTTTGGTCACCCTACTTATACATGGAATTTTAGGAAAAAACAAGTCTAAGGGTCGCTTATATTAAATCTCCTTTAGCACGTATATATTTGCATGACTTCAAATATCTGTATACAATTGTTAATGGACATTCCAGACCTGGCGATATTCTCCACAAGTTGTTTTCTCGAGGTCCTGTAAGATCCACTCGCCGTAACGACCTATTTGCTTGCGAACACCGAGGTTTGCTATTGTACAGCGTACCCTAATTTACAGATTGTCATCTCAGTATAACCAAGTTTCAAGCTGTCTTGAGTTTGTTCTGCTATATAACCATTTTATGAAAAAAAAAAAAAAAACTGGTATCAATTTATAATTTAAGCTGAAGTAATGATTTTGTCTTTCTGTATATCTTGAAATGGAGTCGCCGGGGCTCAGGTGGTAGAGCGTCTGACTACGAAGCGGGCAACCTGGGTTCAAATCCCGGCCAGGGCACTGGATAGTTTTCTCGCAGTGTTTCCATGCCTGGCGCTCTGAGGTGCACTCAGCCTCCTATCAAATTGAGTACCTTGGTACTCCTGGGCACCTTGGGAAAGCAAAGGCGGTCAAGCGTGGGATTAACCACCCCACTTCACTTCATACCATAGGTCGAGGAGATGTGGAGCACTACCTCCACATCCCTCATGCACCGTTCACGGCGCGTGCGTATTGCACAGGGGATAGCTTACCTTTTTTACCTTTACCGTATGTCTTGATGATTTTTAGCGCACCCGTATGAACGTCAGTGAATAAAGGAGGATATAGGGTTTGTCCCACCTTTCTGGATCTCAGCAACTACAAGTCCGAGAGAGTTGAGCTATACACCGTTGGATTCGTCATGATCTGAAACGGCGGGGAAACTTATGACTTTGACTTTTAAACGGATAGGCCCTTTCCATTTACTTACTTTTCTCCCTTTTTCCCATGTATTTTGACATGGTATGTTTGTTCCCCCCCCCCTTTCGATCTCAGTAACTACAAGTCACACAGAGATAAACCATACACCGTTGGATTCATCATAGTCTGAAACGGTGGGGAAAATTATCAGACTCTAAAGTGGCAGGTCCTCTTGAATCGCTTAGTATTCTCCATTTGTGCTTCTCCTAATCTCAGTAACTACAAGTCCGACAGATGTGAGCCATACACCGTTGGATTTGTAATAGTATGAAATAAACTCTAAAACTAGCAGGCCCTTTTCAATCGCTTAGTATTCTCTATTTATATGTATAGTTCATATTCTAAACCACTGGAGTTAGAAACTCCAAATATGATATGAAGGTACATCATTCATAACTAGTAAATTAAGAAAATATTACAAAATGTTGAAAAAGTCGCCATCTTGGATCCAAAATGGCATCCAAACTTATTGTTATATAAAGGGCATAGCTTAAACTGTTGGAGCTAGATAAACAAAATTTGGTACGAAGGTACATCATCACTAGTAGGTTGCGAAAATATTACAAATTGTTCCCAAAAACTCCATCATGGCTCCAATATGTCGGACACAAAAATCAATTTTCCACACAGTTTGAGCTAGAGATAAGAAATTTGGTATAAAGGTGTATTATCACAAGTAGTTTAGGAATATATTACAATATTTAAAAAAAGTCGCCATCTTGGATTCATTTTGCACAGCGTTCGAGCTAGAGAAATGAAATTTTATATGAAATTGTACCATCACAAGTAGCTCACGGCAATATAAGAAAATGTTAAAAAGTCACTATCTTTAATGCAGAATGACAGCCCAAAACCCATTTTTCACGCCACTGAAGGTAGAGAAACGAAATTTGGTATGAAGGTGTATGACCAAGACTAGGTTACACTAAATGGGGCAAACATCCCCTATGAAGCCGCAACTCCTTGGGGGTATGGGGGTAGATCTGTATCATGGGGGCGGAGTCCCCCGGAGAGTCTGGTTACAACAACCACATAAGCTAGTCTAGCGAAATTTGGCGTAAAGGTAAATTATCAAGATTATGTAACGAGAAACACATTAAATGATCAAAAGGTCGCCATATTGAATCCAATATTGCCTACTAAGATTCATGTAAGGCACATATCGCCCAAACAAACGTATTTCGACTCAGAATGACGTGCATCATTGGTTTTTATGTACTTTCTACCCGCACGATTGTACTTCAGCTGTTCCATGTATTCGAGCTATCTTCGGCCGCTATCTTGAAAACTAACATTTTACCTATATCTTCGCTATTTATGGGAATATCTCGAACAAACCTACACATTTCGACTCAAACCAATTTAAATACATTTAAATTGTTTTTAAATGTATTTAAATGGTTTTCATGTATTTTCGGTGCCACCGGCTGCCATCTTGAACAAACGGACTTTTCCCTATATCCTCGGCGTTTATGGGAAAATTTCAACCAAACCAACATATTTCGACTCAAAGAAAAGTACCTCAATTGTTTTAATTAATTTTCGGTATTTCGGCGGCCATCTTGAATAATATATTTCCCCTATATCATCGGTGTTTATTGCACAATTTCTACCAAGCCAACATATTTCTACTCCGATCCATGTACTTGAATATTTTTCATCCGCTATCTTAAAAAAAAATTGACTTTTCCCTATATCTGCAGCGTTTATGGGAATATTTCAACGAAACCAACATATTTCGACCAAAAGCAATGTATCTCATTTTTTAGGTAGATTTCGAAGAAAAATATATTGAGATCGATACGATATGAAAGTATATATATAATTTATATATATATATATATATATATATATATATATATATATATATATATTAACACGCTAGCGGCCATAATTTTGAAGATATTTGAACCAAATTTTTATATGTTGTTTCTAGGCTTAATAGCTCGGTTAAGTTCGTTAATGAGCAAAATCGGTCGCCATCTTGGATCCAAAATGGCCGCCGAACCCATTGTTGTATAGAATACACAGCCTAAACCGCTGGGGCTATTCAAATCAAATTTGGTATAAAGGTACAACATCACTTTTTGATTACGAAAATGTTACCTAATGAGTTCAAAGACGCCATCTTGGATCCAAAATGGCGGAAGTAAGAAATCTATTTTCCATATCGTTTGAGCTAGAGAAACGAAATTTGACATAAAGGTGTATTGTCACCAGTAGTTCAAGAAAATATAACGAAATGTTGAAAAAGTCGCCATCTTGGATTCAAAATGGCCACTGAACCCATTGTTGTATAGAATACACATCCTAAACGGCTGCAGCTAGAAATATTAAATTTGGTAACACTATACATTATCATGTGTATGATACTAAAATATTACATGATGTATCTAAAGACGCCATCTTGGATCGAAAATGGCGGACCTAAAAAATCATTTTCTACACCGTTTGAGCTAGAGATACGAAATTTGGCATAAAGGTGCATTATGACGAGTAGTTTAGGGAAATATTACAACATTTCGGAAAAGTCGCCCTCTTGGATCGAAAATGACCGCCCAAAATCCCATTTTGCACACCGTTTGAGCTGGATAATGACATTTTACTTAAAGTTGTACCATCACAAGTAAGTCACGACAATATAATAAAACTTTCAAAAAGTCGTCAACTTGGATCCAAAATGGCCGCCCCAAAAACCCAATTTCCAAATCATTGAAGGTAGAGAAATGAAATTTTCTTTGAAGGTGTATGACCAAGAGTAGGTTACAATAAATGGGACAAACCTTCCTTTTGGGGGCGCAGCCCCCGTGGGAGGGTACAGATGGATAACATGGTGGTGTAGTGCTGCAGTGAGATTTTGGTTATGATAAAGGAGGCGCATCTTCTCTAAAGCACTGAAGTTGGGGGGCGAACCTTCTACGGGGGTCTGGGGGAGCTCTCCAAGCGAAACAAAGCGTATATATATATATATATATATATATATATGTGTGTGTGTGTGTGTGTGTATGTCTTGTGAGGTATCGTTGAACAGCTCTTGATGAATAATCTAAATAGTTTCTCTATAGCTCTCATATAAGGCGAGATTTGAATTTTTGAAAATAAAAAAAAACTTCGAAATCTACCTCCGCCTGTAGGCCTACCGAAAGGGATTTTTTTTACGTATTTTCGGTACTGTTGGATTCGTCATGATAAGAAACGATGAGGAAACTATGAATGTGACAGACCTTAAGAGATCCATAATAGTATGAAACCTTAGAATAACCTACAACTTTGATCTTAAAATTGGTTGGTGCTTTCTATTAATAGTCGCTCGGTATTCTCCATTTGAGCCCCTCTGACTAGAAGTCCGACAGAGATGGTCTATACACCGTTGGATTCGTCATTTTCTGCAACGGTGAGGAAAACAAAAATGTGACTCTAAATCTGACAGGTCCTTTTCAATCGCTTAGTATTCTGCATTTGACACTACGAGATTTCAGTAGTCACAAGTTCGACAGAGATAAGCCATACCCCATTGGAATTGTCATGGACACCGGTGGGAAAACCTACGATTTTCGGCTCTGAAACTGGCAGGCCCGGCATTCGCTTAGTAACCTCCATTTGTCGCTATGATTTTAACTCTTTCTTTTGGATACGATAATTTTAATATGATAATTTTAATTTATACGGGTGCGTTTTTGTTTTGTCTACAATAAAACCATTACATAGCTTGTTATGTTAATGTATGTGTTAATTTTTATCCTATTTTGTAATGATTGTTTGTTTACCTTTATTGTTTGACCACTGTGTGTAAAATGGTTACTAGCGCTGTATCTCCGTCCTTGTTGATAAAAAAATGTCCTTGTATTATAAATATCACCTGTCATTATTTGTACCTTTGTCATGATTGTGTAACAGTACCTTGACATGATTTATTTGACATTTTGATCAATCGAACGATGCAGCAGCGCACAGGATGAAGATAAATATATTATTTTGATTTTTGATACCGATAACGTTAGAAATTAGATCCTTAAATTTCATCCCAACGAGAGGCAGGGTTTTGGATAAACGCATTACAACATATATAAAAATGAATTCATTAAATGAATAGATATGTTGTTAACACATATTTAGTGGTTCTATTGTTACCGTTTCTCCATTTGTAATAATTATGACATATACTTTACGTATGATTGATTATATCTCCCACTCGCTTTCTGTAGATAGCTATGCGTTCTATTATTGAAATACATTATGAGAGAACGGAATGTAATGAAACGTGAGCTGAACAGAAAGGAATTTGAACTTACGGTTGATTGATGGCTGGCTGGGACGAATACAAATGACATCATCAGGTCAGCTTTCATATAATGATATCATTGCAAGTATTGTTGATTTATTACCAACATGCTATTTTTGGAATCAAATTAAGATTTGAAAGAATACTCACCACAGAAGCAGTTTCATTTACCCGAAATATACCGATAATACTTTTGGTTCCGATGTAATGTTCCATGGAAGCCCATCACCTCCGAATTAAATTTTCTATAGTTGAACATATAAAAGGCACATAAACCTTAACGTTACCTGCTTCATATTTTATTATTCACATTGTAAAAATTGCAGAAATAATGTGGAAAACAATATCATATTATTTCAGCCTGGGTTAGTATTTAAAGTGCACCCAAACTAATGTAGACACCTGAGAAACAAATCATATTCCCAAACAATGAACGTGCGTCGTTCTTTTTCGAAGGTGATGTATTAGGCCTATCATATATTCAGATTTAACAAACGACACACTTACATTATCTACTTCAACCACATGATTTGTTGCTTTATTGCATTCTTCTAAATGAGGCGGTGAAAGGAAAAGTGGTATAAGTCAACTTGGGAAACAAAATGTTTTAGTTAAAACGCCACGCTATATTTGCTATCCATGCGGTTAACAAGAGATTTACGACTTGTGCCACTTCTTCATCAGATAGATTTGAATATTGATGCGACCCTAACTCAATATTTATAAAAAATGACTTACACCATTTTTCCTTTCACTGCCTCAAATAATACTGTAAATATGTCTAATTTATTATATTTCTGAACTATGGTATTTATTATAATTCTTGCGTACGGCAACTACCTAAAATCATCGTTGAGCCAAACAACCATTTTACAACAGTCACGAATCCTTGCTCGCGCGTCAGTAGCAGAATAAGTTGGTACGGGGATACCCTGGCCGATCTTCCTTCTACTACAAAGGGGGTGAAAGAACGTTAATTTCGAAAAGCTTGCTGTCTTCCAGAGCGTCGAAAATATTAGAGACGGATTTGTATTATCTATTCTAACACAATAGCTGTTTGTCTGTTATGGAAACAGGTATTCTTTCTTCCATTTCCATGTGTCGATCGTCTAACCTCCTGGCGGGAAGAGACTACTGGGTCGAGAAAATGGCCTTCTACGAAACAAAGACACTATCTCTAGAATCTCTTACGATAAGAGGCGAACATATCAACTGAAACGTCTCCGGCGAAAGAGAACATTTACAGCTGAGGAACTCTCTTTCCTCGCTGCTGGGAGAGGTCGTTGCTCAGACCAGGATTTCTCCAACGGAAGATAACTTTCCTGGATGGGGACTTCTCTTTCCTGGTTGCTGTGAGGGGCTGCCGAACCAAGCGACTTTTCTCCAATATTGCTCAGGAATCTCTCCTCAGCTGAAAACTGAAAGGCTATTATATAGAACTTACCAGTAACCAAATTCTGGTACATTGTTCTATTGATCTCCTTACAACGTAATAGTCTTGGCAGGTTATTACATCAGGTAATACAAATGCCTACACATATTTACATAATATCTGAAATAACATCGGTATTTATTGGTTTATCTTAATGAAAAATGTTTAGTCTCTTCACATACGTTTTCGTACTAAACTTTCTTAATAAAGTTATGTATTATTTAGTTGCATAATATCTGGTGTAGTAAAAAGTAATTCATTATTTTTGCATGACATTGAAGGCTTGACTTACCATAGTTAGAATGATCCGATTTAGGTCACATATGCGCCGTTTTGTTCGATAACGTGTTGCCATTTGGAAGGTAATATCATGATGCCTCTCTCATAGAAGCCCTTGTCCCTATTGGCAAAAAAATGAGACAGTCGATGTTCACAAGCCTCTCTTGAAGCGAATTTTTCACCAGCAAACGTGTTCGCCATGGACAGGAACAGATGGTAATCACTCGGTGCCAGGTCCGGACTATAAGGTGGATGCATAAGAACCTCCCAACCAAGCTCCCGGAGCTTCTGGCGAGTCACTATCGATGTGTGTGGCCTGGCGTTGTCCTGGTGGTACACAATGCCTCTCCTATTGGCCAAAACTGGGCGCTTCTGGGCGATTGCTGCCTTCAGACGGTCCAATTGTTGACAGTATAGTTCCGAGTTAAGGGTTATAGTCCCGAGTAGGGGAGCAGCTCATAGTAGATAATTCCCTGCCAATCCCACCAAACACACAGCAAAACCTTCCTGGCCGTCAATCCTGGCTTGGGCACCGTTTGCGCCGGCGCACCGCGCTTCGACCACGACCGTTTTCGCGTGACGTTGTCGTAAGTGATCCACTTTTCATCACCAGTCACCAACCGCTTCAGAAATGGGTCGCTTTTGTTGCGATTCAGCAGCGATTCGCAGATGGAAATTCGGTCCATGAGCTTTTTTTGCGTTAACTCGTGTGGCACCCATACATCAAGCTTCTTTGTGTATCCAGCCTTATGCAAATGGTTCCACACGGTTTTTTGTGCAACGTTTAGCTCTTGGGCAATCGAAACAGTGCTTACATGACGGTCGGACGCGACAATGTCCATGATTTTATCGACATTTTCGACACTTGGCCTTCAAGTGCGTGGTACAGCTTTGACGTCAAAATTACCGGAACGGAATCGACGAAACCAAAATTGCGCGTGATTGACTGTTACAGTATCAGAACCATAAACACTATTCACATTTGCAGCCGCCTGGTTTGCGTTTTCGCCTTTATCGAAGAAAAACTGTAAAATATAGCGTATTTTCTCTTTGCTAGTGTCCATTTTGACGCGCGCTCACACAACACTGAGTCAACTCATCACAACTATCTGAACAGTGTTTGTAGTACGCAATCTCATCGTTTGAACGCCATCTCGTTGAACCCGATCGGACTTATACAACGCGAGATACAGATCACTGAAGCCATCTATTGGAAAATAATGGATTACTTTTTACTACACCAAACACTGAATATACAATGTCACACGCCATCTCTGGGCCTACTTGGTGTTAATTACACTACTCAACAAGTAATGGTTTATCTGAATATTTAAACATTTTTTAAACATGATTTGGATGTGCTAATTACGAATCCGATATAGGAGAGGAACCGAAGGTTGTTTTGATGACATAGGTGGCAAATGTCGAGATATAGACTGAAACCAATTTTAATCAGAAGTTCATATCAAAATATATTTAAAAAAAAGTTCTTCAAAAGTTCCCTCTGGAAACTTCAGTTATGACGTCATCAAAATGACGGACAAAGGTTATCATATGAAATTCTCTTCTTCACCCTCAACATAATTCAATGCACTCAAATGGCCACATAGCACATTAAACCTGATTAGAAAATTCCATGGAATGTACTGACAATAAGTTTGTTACATTTACAAGAATACTGTGGGAGATATTCAGAGAAAAACTATTTAAATGGCGTCGTGTAAATAGATGATTCTGCAGATTTATGTGAAAATATAGAAGAAACAAATAAAAATTCGAGAAAATGTTGCAAATAAAAGTTGAAGAAAGTTATGTTGACAATAAATTACCGTAAATTCCATCCTTTTATCTCTATTGGTTGTGTTTCCAGAAACAGTACAGTGTAGTAAAGAGTCTACGTGCGGCGTGGACTGCGAGAATCTGTTTTGTGGCCTGGCACGTGAAAGAATATTAATAACATTCCTGGTGGCGCTCAATCTTCAGTGCTGACAATAAGCTGTATTTAAACAACATACACACTCTCCCTCTGTCTCTGTCTCTCTCTCTCTCTCACACACACACACATGCACCCCTACACATACACATTGCATATACTGTATGTGATGTACTACAAGAGTCAACCTAAGAGTAGGTCCTATGTATTTCGCATACTGAATAGCTAAAGTCAAAAGTGGAAAACGGGTTGGATTCCCGATGGGGACACAAGTTGTTCAGAGTCCACTTTAAACGGCAGATCCTGTCCTTAGTAGCTTACCAGCTCCTTTAAAATGTTAATAACGATTCAGTCTATCAAAAAAGGAAAATGTGAGGAAATTTATGGCTGTGATGAAGCTGAACTTACCGATCTATAACTGATATTTACAAATGTTTATGTAATGCACACAGCAGAAGTTTACAGGTTCGTTAATTTTTTTTATAGAGATCATACATATATAATTCTGTAAATGGTACAGTACAAATATAAGTTTTAAGTTTTATATGAACACTTTCATCATTAGACTTCCATAAGATATTAAATTAAATATTTCAGTGCAAATTAAATATGTTAGCGGCTAGTACGAAAAGGTTCCCGAAAGTCAGATGACTATCCGAGAAAATATCTCTCAGTTTATATCTTTAAAAGGTTACAGGCAAAGAAAAGTCGTATATTCTTTGTTTTTCGGGAGGGTATAGTGCTGAAAAGTGGCCCATGGTGCGAAGAAAAAACAAATAATCGTCTTTGAAATTTAGAAAAATTCTGATAATGGGTCATTTTTCGTAATTTTTAAAAAAATATTAAACATGCTTTGGTCAAAGTGTAAATATAGATTTGGATGTAAATTACATGAACAACATAATTAAAAAAGTATCAATCGATTTTTTTTAATATATTTTGTTTACCAGTCGTGCTTTGCGAGCAAAAAAATCACTTTTTACTACTTTCTATCAAGCGTATCAATTGTTGTTATACAATTGCTTCTTTACAAAGTATACATATTTCTTCATATGTAAATTACAAGATGAAATTCGGGTAATTGTGTACTCATTCTTCGAGTTCCACCCACACCTTTCCCAACCAACCAGCCACATAAGGTGCTTTGCAGAACTTCTTAACAGCAGATGTTCACGGCTATTTACAAGTTAAGATAATGTTGTTCTAAAGTTTCCAATATAGTACTTGTAACTTTAAATTTTGATTTATGAGAGAACTTAGGCATTACTGATCTTGATAATAGAGAGATTCTGATGTGTCCATTTCTGGACTGAGCACCGCAGACTTTGCGTGAAGCTTTTGACTCAGGCACTTAAACAATGTGTCAAGTTGTTGTCAGAGAACTTCTGACACCAATTTGACACATCTTTAACTACCTGAGTGTTGTAAAGAAAATCTTTTATATCCTAATTTGGCACTGTTCCAGATTGAATGTGTGATTTTATGATTTCATCCCTGATTTTCTATAGTATATGTGAAGTTATCTTATAAATGTCCCGATGAATTGTCTTATACATATTCTGTTACAACGAAGTTAATTTTAGGAGTTAAGAACGTTCTATTTAACTTCCCCTTAGAAACTGGCTGTCTGACTTTCAAGTTCCCTTATAAACGAACTCTGATATGTTTCCTTTCATCTAATATCATAGCCAGAAGAAAATTTTCAGGGTGTTCAAAAATACATTGCGTTCAGTGATAGGCTCTCTTGCTTCGAATTCGAATTTGAATTTGAGTTTTATTGATGGCTTTTAGATACCTAAGGCTTAGACCGGGATAGCGGAGAGGAAAAAGATGTGGGAAGGATTCGGCTAGGACATAATGTAAAGGTATCATCCAAGCGTTTGCATGGTGTGACCAATTCTGGAAAAGCCTAAGTCAGGATAGTCGTCCGCTCGAATTTGACTCTGGATCTCCAGAATTCTAAGTCAACGCTCTTCCATTGAGCTACGGCCGCTCGATTCTTTTACTTGGAGTAAGTTTTTGGTCAAGTGACCTTAAGTTCCAATTCCTTCAAACCCATTTTTAAGACCGTCTTTAAAATACTAGCTTTATTTTACTCGAAACCACGTAGCCATCTGATTTCTTTTGTCTTGGGGTCGCAGATGTCTATGTGGTTTTGAATTAAACAAAACAAGTATTTTACAGACAGCCATAAGCATGTCTTTGAAGCAATTGGAAGCTTACGATACTTGCCTGAAAGCTCACTTCAACCCCTGTAATTGAACCCAATGGATTGTTTCTCATTATAAAAAATTTCTTCTTGTTTTGATACTAGATGAAAGGAAACATATCCGAGAGTTCGTTTATAGGCGAACGTGAAAGCTAGACAGTCAATTTCTAAAAGAAAGTCAATCAGAACTTCTGGCACCAATTTGACACATTGTTTAATTGCCAGAGTCTGCGGACTCAGCGCAGAGTTGGACACGTCAGAAACTCTGTAATGTCAAGATCAGCAATTCCTAAGTTCTCTCATAAATCAAAATTTAAAGTTACAAGTACTATATTGAAATATTTAGAACAATATATGTTAACTTGTAAATAGCTCATAAGAATTAAAATTTTATTAGAAGAAAATGAATTCGCAAAGCCCGCCCGGTAAAATAATTATATAAAAATTCGGTTGATCCTTTTTTTGATTATGTCGTTAATGCAATTTACATCAAAATCTATAGAACTTCGATCAAAGCACGTTTAATATATTTTTTAAAAAAATACGAAAAATGACCCATTTTCAGAATTCTCCTAAATTTCAAAGACGATGCGCGATCGGAAGATTTTACCCGACTTCAATTTTCTTTCTTTATTCTTCTTAGTACCATGGAGAACTTTTCCGCACTATATCCTCCCGAAAAAGAAAGATTAGTTCTTTTTAGCCCCTTTGTATATATAACCATTTTTTGCTTAGGTATTTTAAATTTTTTTCTCTGAATATCTCCAACAGTATGGTTGTGAATGTAACTAAATTAAAGCCAGTACATTCAATAGAGTTTTCGTACCAGATTCCATGTGCTATGTGGCCATTTGAGTGCATTGGCCACATAGTGAGAAGTCCATTGTTGAGAATGAGCAGAAGAATTTCGTATGAAAACCTTTGTCCACCATTTTGATAACGTCATAACTTGAGTTGCCAGAGGGTATTCTTGGAGAACCTTTTTAAAAACATATTTCGATATGAACTTTCGATTACAATTTATATCAGTCTGTCTTTCGACATTTGCCAGTAACTTGAAAACTAAGGGCGTTTAGAGAGATTGGTTCCGCACCTAATGCTAGTTTTCCTCGAATGTCGAAATTTCAGGCTCAATCACCCAATTTTGGGTTTGTGAAAATAGGTATTTTTAAATATAGATTGATGGCAGTTCGAAGATGGATATTAAATGGCAGTAAAAAACTGGCGATATTTTCCCATTGTTTTTGTTATTTATTTTCGTTGTTTGATCAAATAAATCGGCTATTATTTTTCTGTTCTAATCTTTGAAAAAAAGAATGCTTTCTTACAAAGTACGTAACTGAATTAAAACACAGTCATGGTTAGGAAATTGTATATATATATTAGCCGACATACGTACATTCTGCTTGAGAATGTCGTTTCCAGTAGTGTTTTGAGTAGGTCTTCTTGTGTGTTGTGGTGGAGATTATTAAAACAAAAATTGTCATCATACTTTTTTCATAAGTTCGCGGGAATTTTAGAAGTCCGAAAAAACTAAAACATATCATTGTACAAGGATCAATGTTTTGCATATAAAGAATACTTCGGAATGCCAATCAGTGGACATGACAAACGTTGAGCCCCGCATGTGTTGTGGCAGTCGCAGGTCTGCGTTAGAAGATTAATTGCGGGAAACAAAACGTGTATGCCGCTTACAGTCCCTTAAAGTTGAAGAGAACCCACGAATCATCTTCATGACCATTAATTATGAATAATTGTCATTACACATCATCAGAACATAAAATACAACCAAGTTAGAATGATCGAAAGCCCGCTGGTTATCACTATTTCCAGCAGTTGAACGAGTCATTAGGCTGTTTGAACCCTTAAAAGATTTTTTTTCTAAATGAAGGAAAAGCTCCAAAAATATTGGTTCAATTTTTCAGCAACCCTTTAAGTGAAGCCTACTTTTATGGTTCATTCACAGCCAACTTAGCACATTCTAGCATGGAATAAAGAAAATTGAGGGGAGCACGAAAAGTGCAATGGAGGTAGTAGATGTCCTGAAAAATATTCTTTAAACTGTTACTAAGAGAAAAGAACAGAAGTACATTTCTTTTAATGTTAAATCGCTTCTTAAAAGAGCAGAAGTAACATAGTCAGTTGAAAACGATTTTAAAGAAGAAGTTGACAAGATTTATGGTACTTGTATAGAATATCTCAGCAAGTGGAACACCTCATTTTCACCATTGTCGGTGTTTGATTGGATGTTATTGAAGAGAGTACCAAAATGGGAAAGTGTTCAAGAGGCAGTTTCTCTTTTCAAAGGGAAGCAAATTGAAATCGATGACTCCATTCGTTTTGATCAATACGGGATACTGACGTATTTCATTGAAGAAAACCTGCAAAATTGGAATGATGAAAACGAAACACCATTACAGTGTCATGAGAAATGGGTGAATTAAAAAAAAACTGTGACAATCTTCAGCAGTACTCTGAGATGGTAAAAACTGCAAAGTATTTGTTTGCAATACCAGCCCATAACGCAAATACAGAAATAATATTTTCTTTCATGAATATCCAGTGTATTGATCAAAGGAACAGAGTGGAAGTGGACTCTCTTGAAGCAATCCTACAGATCCTGTACAACTACGAATGGACTGTGTAGAACTTTACAACTACGTTTCAAAGAACAAAGACATGATCAAGAAGGCTGGAAAAATACCCTTTTCTCAAAGGTCAAACAACCCCATCTACAAGCAGTGTTCAGTAATATTTAAAGCTTATATTAATTTAATTTCATTAAAAAATCTATGGCAATAATATTTAGAGAAGTCATAAAAACTTTTTTTTTGTATTATATTTATTAAATATCATTAAATAAACAGCTATTGTAGAAGTAAATCAGAGTAAATTTTGTTTTCATCCTGGGTACATTTGGGCCCAATGGCGTGGTACAAATTTAAGGGGGCGGGGTCTCGGTGTTCTCTGGGAATAATTTGGTTACCCTAGTTATTGACCACCCACAGAGACGAAGACATGGTTTTCCATACTTATTAAGCTCCTTACTATCATAATCAAAAGTCCGAATCTCTTTCAGTGCATACTAAATCTAAGTTAAAGCCTGCGTTTCTTTATTTCTGTGTCAACGAATGGATGTTTATTAATGTGTAGTAGCGAATTGTTCATGAAACATGCAACAGGACGACTTCCTTCCCCCTTTCCCCATGACCAAGCACAAATACAGCTCTTCTGTCTGGACTACGGCGTTTCCCACAATGGTATTCAAGGTTAACCATTCGCTTTCGTGTCTCATACACACGAAATTTTAGCAAACAACAACTCTAAGAGTCATCTATATATATTTAAAAAGATTGCTAAAAAAAGGTTTTGTCCAGTCCGTCCGGCCGTTCTACTGGATCGATTTTGATAATTCTTTTTTCTAAAATATTCGCATTAAAACGTAGATGAGCCATCAAAAAAGCGCATTCCTCTCCGTCAAGTCTGAATTGAAGGAGAAGTATTTGAGTGTTCTCCCCTATGTATTCCTTATGGGGAATATTTATCATATTTCTCACAAACTTTGTCCAATCAATCCTCGCGTTCTACTGGACCGATTTTGACCATTCTTTTTTAATATCCGGCTTGATATATTGATGAACCATCAATAAACCGCATTCCTCTCCGCTCAGCCCCCTGAATAGTTTGGTTATGATAAAGGGGGCGTATCCCCAAAATTTCCCAAGTTAGGGATTCATCCCGCCACTGAGAAGCGAGTATTGGTGACAGTCCCGAGGATTATTGCCAACATATTATTCACCCCGCACCAATGGTTTCAAAAAGTATAAATAGACTCATCTATGTTTAAAATAGTTTAAAAGACTGAAAATATTCGAGCTAATATAAATAGCGTATATTGTAGTTCCGCAAGTGGATTCGGAGAAGTGATATTCTATAGGTCTGTCACCATTATCATCTCAGAAACTAATACAATCTCTGACACTTGCGGGAAGAATATTACACAATTTAAAGATATTTCCAGTTTCTCTGTCGGTAGCAATTTTAGCACAGAAAAATGAACACTGTAATGAAATAAATGCGAACTTTTAGATTTTCTACCAGGAAGATCGAGAACCAACTTCAATGTAAATTCTTTAATTAAGAAATTGAACTTCTCCAAATTCCTACTGGATTTTTTTTACAGTTTACACATGAGTGGCTTACCACCGCTTATTCTAGAGGTAAACAAATTTATATTGTTATGTTAACGAGGAACTTGAAATAGCAGAACTAAAACGGGTTACCGGGTAAAGTTTTGTACCAGGTAGCCTGATCCGTTGACCCAGATAGCAAAGAAGAGTTTTTAATTATTTTCTTGCGGTTGATCAAAATTTCTTTTAGGGGTGACCGGAAGAGGAGGTATCCTACAACATGCAAAATACGACCCGTAAAATTCGCAATCATCATAATTCCCAGACTGGGTCAATTTGGTCTTTCAGTCAAGTCTCTTACTGGGTCACAGGGTGGCAAGGTTACCGATGTTCCGATCACGCCGGGTCACCAATATGGCCGTGTTTCAACAATGGAACGTAGTACAAGGCTTACTGAAAGGAACAAGAATAATTGTTGACAAAATGTATAACACCTTCACAGATCTACAAATTACAACTGGGTCATGTTAGCCAATGAGTGCTTCTTCCTTTCATTGATTGAACGCCCATCTGATACTAATTGTATATTTTCTTTTAAAAGAAGAGAGTTTCTAATGCCACTAGCGTACTGTATGACCAGAAATAAGGCCAAAGGACAAACCATAGAAATGGTAGTTATATATTTGCCTGAACCTATTTTCAGTCATGGCCTGTTATATATAGCACTGTCACATGCGAGGCCTTTTGAGAATGTAAAAATTGAACTAAAGGCGAAAGGTCTACCTATTTATTGCTAACGTAGTTTGGAAAGAAGTTTTGTACATTTAAAGATTTTTTTAAAGTATTGTTTTATAATAATATTTTCTCTTCTATGTTTGCCTTTTATTTTACAACAAACTTGTTTTTCTAATACTTTTTATCTATCTCTCCAATTCCCTTACTTTACAATGCTGCGGAGCAGTACGGGTACCCTAGTTTATATTAAAAACTCCTTTAGCATATATATATATATATATATGCATGACTTCAAATATATGTGTACAATTGTTAATGGATATTCTAGATCCAGTGATATTCTTCACGAGTTGTTTTCTCGAGTTCCTGTAAGATACACTCGCAGTAACGACCTGTTTGCTTTGCGAGCACCAAGGGTTGCAATTGTACAATGTATCCTAATATCTATACAGGTTGCCATCTCAGAATAACCAAATTTCAAGCGATCTTGATTTTGCTCTGCCATGTAACTATTTTATGAAAAACCTGGTATCGATATCTCATTTAAGTTGAGGAAATAATTTTGTCTTTTTGTATCTCTTAATATGGAATCGCCGTGGCTCAGGTGGTAGAGCGTTTGACTACGAATCGGGCGTCCTGGGTTTAAATCCCGACCAGGACACTGGAGACTTTTCTCGCAGTGTTTTCATGCCTGGCGCTCTGAGGTGCACTCAGTCTCGTATCAAATTGAGTACCAGAGTGCCCTTGGTACTCCTGGGCACCTTGGGAAGGCAAAGGCGGTCAAGTGTGGGAATGACCATCCCACTTCACTTCGTACCGTAGGTCGACAATATGTGGAACATTATCTCCATCACCGCTCACGGCGCGTGCGTATCGTACAGGGGATAGCTTTTACCTTTACTGTAGGTCTTCATATTTTTTCTGCTAATGTATTTGTCCATTTTTGTCCTATTTTGTATTGATTGTTTACCTTTATTGTTTGACCACTGTATGTAAAATGGTTACTAGCGCTGTATCTCCGTCCTTGTTGATAAATAAATGTCCTTGTATCATAAATATCCTGTCATTATTTGTACCGTTGTCATGATTGTGTAACACTACCTTGACATGATTTATTTGGCATTTTGATCAATCGAATGATGCAGCACCCCACAGGATGAAGATAAATATATTATTTTGATTTTTGATACCGATAACGTTAGAACTTAGATCCTTAAACTTCATCGCAACGAGAGGCAGGGTTTTGGATAAGTGCATTACAACATATATAAAAATAAATTCGTTGAATTAATAGGAATGTTGTTAACACATATTTAGTGGTTCTATTGTTACCGTTTATCCATTTGTAATAATTATGACATATATTTTTCATATGATTGATTATATCTCCCACTCGTTTTTGTAGATAGCTATGCGTTCTATTATTGAAATACATTATGAAAGAACGGAATGTAATGACACGTGAGCTGAATAGAAATGAATTTGAACTTACGGTTGATTGATGGCTGGCTGGGACGATTACAAATGACATCATCAGGTCATCTTTCATATAATGATATCATTGCAAGTATTGTTGATTTATTACCAACATGCTATTTTTGGAATCAAATTAAGATTTCAAATAATACTCACCACAGAAGTAGTTTCATTTACCCATTAACGCACTCCCAATGAAATTGTACACAAAAAGTAGATTACTGAAGGCTAGTGAAGGCATGTGTTTCTACAACATGAGGATAAAAGAAAATACGACAAATTTGAGGTTCAAAGTGAGTCATATTGACAATATAGATAATAATTACTAGTCATTATTAGGGACAGTAGAATTTCGAGACTCACGAAATTACAAAAAGTTTAAACACTTAAAAAATGATTGAATAGGTAAATTCAACATTTTGTTAACATTTTGTGAAAACTTCCCTTCCAACTCACGAAATACTCGCGAAATTCGGATATTTTGCTTTCATCCACGAATTCTGAGAGCTATTTAAGAAATTATAACAGTTTTCGTCATTCATTCACGAAAATATTGCCTAAACTTTCGAAAAAAAAATACAATTCGTCGGATCGTGTAGCACAGAGATGTTAGAATGTAGTACACCTTTTGCTTCATTCATGGCAGCAATTTCCTACCATGGTTGCCATCTAGAGGAAAAATACGAAGTTCATAAAAACAAGGCCATTCATTGTGTGTTATGAGTTTAATGGCATTGAAAAAAACAAGTCGAAAACGTGAAATATATGCCACCGAAAATCTCCCTTTTGGAAAGAGCAAACGAAAGTTTCGAATTCATACCGAGAAATTTCTTACGAAGTTTCCCTGTGTGACGACCAACTATCGAATGAATCTGTCCATTGGAAAAATTTCGAATTGATCCCATCCTCACTATGGAAATTCAGCTGACAAGGGACATTGATGAACTGTTCAGTTGATATCGAGACGATGAATATGCCAAATGATAGGACAGAGGAGACTTACTTAACAGCTAGAATGTTAGCTGCCACAATCTTGTGCCCGCCTTGCAATAAATATGCAAATAGTCCACAAAGTGGGGCCGTTGGCCTTATTAGGACAGTCGAGTAAATTAAAAACACCAGACAGATAGGAATAAAATGCCCCTGAACATGTTATAGGCGAGGGGGAAAATGTTACGGACCCTACCACGTTTCCGGCGGCTATCTAGATTGACCCTTAAAATGTTGAAAGTTATTTTTGCAAATGTGAAAGAAATATATGAAAAACTTGAATAAGTATAAGTATATAATTAATAGTATTATGTCATGGTTATTATTTCAAAAGAAATGCACATTATCTATGTTGTTAAGCAGTATGCATTAATGTAGTATCTGTTACTAAAGTTTTAAAACGTCATTAGAAAAAAAATATATTTCCTACTAAAGAAATTTACCCTTGTACTCACGAAAAGTTACTTTGTACTCAATTCTTTTTAGCATTTTATACACGAATTAACAAAATTCTACTGTGTCTAGAACGTGGTAATGGCGTGCGTTTTAATACTTTGTCTTTATTATTATTTTGAATGATCTTAGGAATTTGCTTATTTGATAATTTATATGGTTTGTTGTGTTCTAAGATATTGTCAATTGAAACAAATTGTAAGATTGCAACATACTTGACATTTGATTGTGAAAAGTGAGCATAATTTTCACATGTAATATAAGGAAAATTGCCAAGTCTTTTTACAAAATACTTGAAATAAAAATTATTCTTTTCTTTAACAATACGCATGCATTCTAATGCATTGAGAGCCATAATATATGATGCTCACTAGTACAGTTCGTGCTTTGCACATTTTCGGCCAAATTGAGATCAGAGGATCTGTTTATTCTTTGAAGAGCATTTCAAACAAACCATGAATCATGAAAACACTATGCATAGTCCATCTGTTACAACAAGTTTATTATTTGATATGCAGGTATAGGTAATACTGATTTTGGGTTTCTAAAATGCTCTCCTATAAAAATGAACAAAGTGGGCAAAGCATATTCCTTTTCTGTAGTCTTCAAATAAATAAACGATACTCGTAGATAAAGATGATCGTATTACATAAGAAACTATCATACGCTCGGATAGTAATTAAAACTTTCCCGGCAAAACATATCCCTAGAGTAAAAGAGTTATAATATTTGATTCGTTTTAATGCATGAGTAAGTATCGTGTACTTCTAACCTAGTTTTCGCATCTATCAAATAATTTACAAAAATTATTAAAATGAGGATTGATAAAAACAAAAAAAAATCGAAGTAATTTTGACTGTTTATATTTATCTTTTGCTAATATTTATTAATGAATTTTTACATATTTCTTTAAAATATACTGCTGTAAATTTAAAGATTTATTTATAGTTTTGCACTACAAATTAACGATCAGATAATTCTTACATAAACACACAAGAAGAGAATTTGGCATATGTTTATTTTTGCTTCCAATGTTAAAAGAAAATGCTTTAAAATGATATAAAATGTGTTTATATTATACTTGAACGTCCCGTTTACCTTACGCAAGGTAAGATCAATAAAAATGTTTTTCATTTCTTATCGGTATATTTTCATCTGTGAGTTGTGAACATTATCTAACAATATCAGTATTGCGAATATAGTCAGGAATTTTATGTCTATGGTATTTCACAGGATATTATATAACATACAACAACAAAGTGTTCATGTAATCCATGCAAACTGAGCACAACTTATCTTCACTTACAATATATTGAGAGTTGAACAACTTACTAGACTCGGGTTGTCACTATTAAATGTACTCCAAAAACAACAAATTCATTTGTTATACTAAATTATACGATTTCTTTTAGGTTTGTGGATTATGCTGATTACTGAAAAATTTTTGTGTGTGAAAAGTTATTGGTGGGAAAGTTAGATATTTGATGACACTTTTTGATATGAGATTGAATGTTTTGTTCGGTCCTCCTGTGAATTATATACAAATCCCTTTGGACTAATACTTTTCTCCTTCGAATGTGTCATAGGCAACAACACTATTGATTAGGTGTTGCTCAGTAGATTACAAAACATACCAGGTCAACTTTTTTTCGTATTTGCATATATTCTGTTCGTCAGTATCTATGTTCCAAGGTATAAATATTACATCCTAATGCTATCACAGAAACCCCTTTTTTAATACAAAATAATTTTCGCTATATATGATAACACATCTAGACCTTTTACAATATTTCGTACTTCCGTGGACTGGGGGTGTTTTTCAATTCAGGTCTTCAAATTTAATGGAAAGTCAATCAATTCCAACATTTTTATAACATTTTTTCCCCAGAAATTTATCGTTTGAAATACATTTCATAAAATCAGACAGACTTGGAACCTAGATACTTTTGGCTACTTCTAGAGTTATTAAGATATCCCCATTTATTGGCAATAGCCATATGTAGTAAATTTAAGGTTAGATGCTTAAAGGGGAAATAAAACAACATGCCGACTTTACGAGCTAATTGAGGAGGAGGGCAAGGTTCAAGCTCTATTTGCAAAACTCTATTCCACATGATTAGTAGAGAATTTTATCTCAAAATTTTGCTTCAGAATTATAATCTTAATTGCCATCTATGTTCGTCCACGCTATCCCATTGCATTAGAGATTCCAATATTTCGTTAATAAGTTCATAATATTATTATGCATAGTTGATCTGAGAGAGAGAATAACCAATACACCAATTATTTCAGCAACAATACAAGCGGAATAGTGGATCAAGGAGTACTACAACAACTACCCAGACCAATCCATCCGAGTTACACAAACCACCCCAGATATAATCGTCCTCTCCCCAAAATTCATCGTACGCTCTTGCCCAGAAGTCCTGCGGATTGGAGGAAATGACCATGTGCTTTTCAAACTCACTGCTCTAAAAAATGGTGTTAACATTGGCAGTCGGGTTGCGAACTGATTACTCTACGACGTACGGCGTGAAGAACGTCAATTCAACTTTACTTCACTGGCAAGTTACGATCTATGTACAGTACATTTAACAGTATTACCTAGTCTTACCATAAATGCTGTCACAACATTGGAAGTAAATTGACACAAAATGCTGAGAGATAATGTAATATTCTAATAATATGAGTTACATGCAGGTGTGAAGAAACGAAATTTCAAACAAGTGTTCAAACTGGTCACCTGTGGCACGCACACATTCCTTAAATGTTTGTGGACACTTTTCAATCGAATCATGCAAACACATTGACTGGAAACTCTACAACTGTCTTTAGAAGAGAACGCTTTATGCTGTCAATATTGGGATGCCTCTTCTTGCAAGCCATTTCCTGAAGGTTCGATTTCAACTTGTAGTCCAAAGTGTTTAGGATTGGTCTTGCAGAAAGCCAGTCGAAATGAAGTCAGAAAAAATTGCCTCCAGCCTCTGATGGGTTGTCCTAGCCTTATGTTCCGGCGATGGATCCTGCTAGAAGCTCCAGTGCTGTGCATGGAAGTGCATGTTTTTAAGATTCTTGACTAGTCCCTGAAGCACTGTCTCCTGATACACTTTGGCCGATGTTCTTTTCTTACTCCTTTTTTTTCGGAGAAATGGAACTCCGTTGTGTTCTCGAAGCTCTCTCACTCCCAACCACACCATGACTGATGCCGGATGATGATCCCTCTGCACCTTGAAGCCTTTTCAACACTTTCTCTAGAGAATTTGGCATATACGCTGTGATTTTAGGCATTAAAAATCTCCTCAACACTGAAAACTATTTCATCACTAAACAAGATTAGACGGTGACGATTTTCTGCGTAACCCGTAAGTAAGGGCTTTGATTTGAGGAGCCTCTGGCGCTTCAGTTTACTTTTCAGAATCTCTAATTTTCGTCATTTAAAAGCATGGAATACTAGGTCACTGGTCAACGTTCGAGACGTAGACGTTGGTGGCACGTTTAGCTTACCCGCCATCACGGACTGTCCCCTTCCCGGATTTCTGCGCCACTGATATAAACCAATTCTGGACCAGTCCGCACTCTGCGTGGTCCTCCTTGCCTTGGGCGGTCCTTCACAGTTTCAGTCTCATTGAACCGCGGGATAGTGTGGCACACACACTGTTTGGTAATTTGCAGTTACTTGAGCGTTTTGAAAATCTTCCCTGGTGATTTGCCTACCTTATGCAGCGCTATCACAGCTACACTATTTTCATAGTCACCGAACTCTATCGTGAACACTTATTACAAATAAGTTGCCATTTCTGCAGCTCAACTAGTTATGATTCACATTTGTCTCCACTCCTCGGGAATGCGCAGTCGTTTAGGAGCGGGCGTAATGCCTCCCTCACATATTGTGAGGGTATTTTTGCTAATACTAGGTAATAAACTAAACAGTGATTGTGTTTAGCCGTTTTCAAGAAAAAGGTTTTGTTCTGTCTATGTGCCAACACTCAAATTCAAGCAATGGCATTTGTTCTGTATATTTACCAGTATTGTTAAGTTTGTGATGATGGTGTTTATACCGTTTTACAGTAGGTTTAGGGAAAACATATTTTTGATTACATCCTGTCTTTATTTTATTATTCATTTTCTTTTCCTGTCTTCATTTATACTTGATTATTTTCGCACTTGTCTTCGGTTGGATTCGAACCAGCGACCTGCTGATTCGTTGCCTGGAAGTTTGCTTGTCCGTTGTTTCAGTCATCTGCCAGGGAACCAAGTATAAATGGTACATTGAATATGTACTTCATCAGATCATACATGAAACGTGATGATATAGACCGCATTTTCGTTACAGAATGGCTTTGAATGAGAGCATATAGTAATTGTATACATTAGGGTGGCACAAAAAAAAAAATCAGATTCTCATTTTCGAGGTGCTATAGCGCGGAAAAGTTGTCATTCGTATTAATAAGAAAGATAGAAAAAAGATTTTCAAAATCGGATACCATCTACCGATCGCACATAGATAGCGTCTTAATAATCCGAAAAGTGATACAACTTAGGTTTCTCTCCTATTTCTTTTAAAAGAAATAACTACCTTAATATTTTAGGCGTTCAGAAAAGTTGCGACTGGTATTGACAAGAAAGGAAAACAAAAAACACTTAAATTCAGACATCTTTCGACTGCGCACATGCTTTTTAACCAAAAACTGATTTTTGTTTTACTATTTTCCATAAATTTTAAAAATAATAGCCATTTGATATTTGAAGTCTTATGGTTTTCCAGCTATAACACATTTTATCAATAGAAACTTTTATGATATTTTAATATTTATCGTTTATTTCATTGTAATGTGGGACCCGGAGCCCGGTCTTTCTTGTTCACACCAACCTGTTGGATTATTTTTCTTTGTATATGTAAGAAAGTAGTTTTCCCATCTTTTTTTTGTAGTGATATAAATACATCATCGTTCTATGATTCTGGTTTTGTTCTAGCAGTATTCCCAGTTAATTTTGCAATTATTTTTCCTTGAGGAATTTACTGCTCAAATGTTTGGCCACGGACAAATATGTGTGTATTAACTCATCTCAGAGTCTGAAGTATATCGAGCACAGTAAAATTTTTATTCTTTTTTTTTGTTAATTTTAAGGCATGTTCGTTTGTACACGATCGGAAGATGTCTGATTTTATCATTTTTTCAGTTGTTGTCAGTGCCAGTTTCAACTTTTCCACACTATAGCACGCCTAAATTTTAAGGTAGCTATTTTTTTTAAAGAAAAAAGTACGAAATAAAGCTAAAACTTATCACTTTTCGGAATATTAAGATGCTATGTGTAATCGGAAGATTTTACCCGATTTTGATTTTTTTCTATATTTCTTATCAATGCCAATGGCAACTTTCCCGTGCTATAGCACCTCGAAAATAAGAAGTTGAATTTTTTTCGCATCGACCTAGTGTACATGCTACTTTGTATAATACGTGTTATTTATCGTTATATAGAATTTCTCGAACACACACATCATGCATTTTCGGAACGACATCAGCCAGTGTAGATCAATATCACGGAAAGGAATCTTAACAATAATATTTCTCTAGACTTAATATTTTAATCTTCCAAGTTTATTTTGCACGTTTTCTGGATGATGTACAACACTTTTCTCATGATTCAAAAAAAAAAAAAAAAAAGCTTTGAATGTCGCCAGCCCAATTGGGATTGATGTTCAGTCAGAAAGGCCCAACCATAATCAATATCCACGTCATTAGTCAAGTTTTGGCCAGTTATCTTTGTGTACCTAGGAAATGAACATATAAACAAAACTTACTTATGTTGGAGTCTACCAGTATTCGATTTGTTATGAGTTAACAAGATACTGAGACTAGCAGTTACTTGTAATTTCGCCGACTTCCTGTTTGAATAAACGTAAATACATTTTTTTTGTTTAGCAGGGTATTTAGAATCAACAACCGGAGATGAAATCCTCAGGTACAGGAAAAATTCCAGGCACCCATTGCTAAATCAAACACTATGATTCCCACGCCTAAACGTTGTGATTTGAAAGCCAAAGCAGTATTACCTTTATAAGAAACGTTCCGAGGGAACATTGTCCAAGCCTCGGTTCCATCTACAAAAATATTTTGTTATCAGCATCAATATTTCCACTGCAGCTGTTGCACTTTGAGGAGAATAATAATTACCTCGGCATTATCTCTGAAACGATCCGAGTGAAGGTAACGTTTGCAACTAGTATATCCCGTCACCAAGAAAAAGACGTTCTTTTCGATTGAAAGTGAATGAGCTAACTCATAGTAGGTTGAAACTAAGTAATGAAAGTTAAGAACTCCGTCTTTAGTGGTTTGGAAAATTGGTTTTTGGGCGGCCATTTCGAATTAAAAATGGCGACTTTTTAACATTTTCTTATATTGTCGTGATCTATTCCCTGATGGTACACCTTCATACCAAATTTCATTTCTCTATCTTGAACGGTGTGGAAAATGACTTTTTGGCAACCATTTTGAATCCAAGATCGTGACTTTTCCAAAATATTGTAATATTTTCCTAAACTACTCTTCGTAACACACATGCATGCCAAATTTCGTATCTCTAGCTCAAACGGTGTGGGAAATGAATTTTTCGGGTTCGCCATTTTGGATCCAAGATGGCGTCTTTGGAAACATGTTGTAATATTTTCGTAACCGTTATACCAAATTCGGTGTTTCTAGCTCCAGCAGGTTAAGCTGTGTATTCTATGCAACAATGGGTTTTACGGCCATTTTGGATCCAAGGTAGCGACTTTTTTAAAATTTTGTACTTTTTTGCTTAATCTGCTAGTGATGATGTACCTTCATACCAAATTTCGTTTTTCTAGCTCCAGCCGTTTAGGCTGTATATCGGCTACTCAAACCTTCCTCTTTCAGGTGAGACACAGTGCCGGATCTACAAATGTTCCTATGGGGGGCAAATTCAAATTTTGCCGCCCTTTCCACCGTTTTTTTAGCCAAACAACACGACGAGCAGAACATTATTTCGCATCACATAGTCTGTTTTCATCTCTGGAGCCTGTCGTGGTATCGCTATTACTACCTCCAGTAAGATAGTAGACCTGCCTATCTGACTTGAATCGCGGTTTTAAATTTTAAAGATGAAGGTAGGTTGTATGGAATAACATAAAAGAAATGTCTTTTAGTTCAATTTCAATTCAATAGGCAATTTTACTTCCTTTTTAGGATCTTTTATTTTTTAATTTTACCTTTCTGCCGCCCCTAAACGTACCGCCCGGGGCGCCTGCCCCTAAACGTTCCGCCCGGGGCGCCTGCCCCCTTTTGCTCCCCTAGATCTGGCACTGGTGAGACATACTTAGTTCTTGCTTTTTTTTTTTGAATCTCAAGAACGAAAATAGAATATGAATAATTTCGAATACAATAATATAGATTTTTACTAGGATTTCGATAGTGAAGGAAGAGAGGTGTGCTGACGGATCAAATAATGGTATTGTACAAAGTGCAGAGCTGCTAGCATGGGCTGAAAACATAGTTCAGATCAATGTGAAGTTGTGATAGAAGGCTGGAGGAATTTTCGGCGATTTGATAGAAATAGTGTTAAAGATACTATCTGGAATATATGCACAAATATCCTGAATGATTTTAGTATCTAAAGAAAGGAAATGGTTGATTCTAAACAGTAAGTAACTAATTTCACGTTTGTTATTGGTGCCATATATTTGGAGAAGTTACCTGTGACGCCCTGGTACCGGTGACAGGAAATAAACCAGTGACGCTATTACTTGTTGTTCCCCAGATTATTTGTTGATGTTAGTTGAAAATATTTTGTAGACGCTTGTGTTTATTCATATTCTACAATCTAACAATACATTTTCACGATTTTATTCAAAGAAATAGTTAGTCTCCCTGTGTTTTATGAAATTCAGCAAGAGCAGTGGCGTTGGTGAACTAGTGACTTTGACGCGAAGGAAGCGTGGCCATTACCGTCTACTGAGGCATTTTTTATATCGTCGGTTGGCTGACATAACGACGTATCTTAGTTTTGTTAATTTTACAGGAGAACAAAAACAGTTTTTGACCTTTTGTTGAGAATCATTAAGTTAAATAGATTTTAACTAAGAAGAATGATATTTCGTAAATAATGATGGGTCAAGTACCCGTCGTGTTCTTTACTCTTCCACCTACATGTTGTTTGCCGTAATGTTATAATTTTCAGAGACACGTCACTATATCTGCCCGTATTATTACGTCCCCTTTGTAAAGGGGACACAGCCCTCACGGAAGTGTGGGAGCAGCGCCCCCAGCGAAGCAAAGCGAGTCAATATTTACAACTAGATCACACAAGTTAGACATTGGTCTTTAAGATATTCAAAAAATCTGAGAAAAGAGGATTCCTTTTAAAACCCATGTCACTTATATACATGTCACTTGTCCTTCAAGTTCTTTTAGCTCATAACTTCATCCACTTGCCCTTCTTCCGAAATAGTTTCATATCCCTAGATCGCCCTAAATAAAACAAACGTACTCACGGACTTCTTTGGTTCGAAGACCGCCGACTTTTATCACCAGGGTATTGTGCAGCTGCAGGAACGTTGGCAAAAGGTGTTAAATGCTGATGGAGCTTACTTCGAAACATAAAGGTACGTACGGTCCATCATATTACTCTTTGTTTATCACTGCTCTGGAAGGGCAAAAGCTTTTTGGTTGCCTTGTAAGTGCATACTCGTTAAATTAACGTTGACAAAATACCAAATTTGTTCTTTAACAGTCAATTATATTTTTACAAAGCTCAAATGCGACAATGAAATGCGTAATATTAGCACAATAATACAAGCATTTTGCCACGCATTCATAATATTATCTATGCATATGTATCGGGTTATCCAAAGAGTAATTTCGTATTTTTCAGCTGCGAGAAAAAGAACGATAATTTACCGGTGTAGATCGAAGCTCTTATTTTATCAATCTCCGGGTTTATTGTGCTCACCCAGCTGCTTTTCAGTTGGGCCATCGTCTCTCCACGTTTTGGACGTATATAGAGCAATGGCTTACCTTTTTATCTGATTTCTTCAATGTTTTGCTCTCTCTCTCAAACAGGCTGATTTTTCAGTGCTTCCGCAAATGTCGGTTGTTGTTGCTCTGATTATTAGGAGTTGCTCATTTCATAGTAGTTCTGTTATTCTTTTTTCAAGTTTTTCCATTTTGCATTCCTGCTCTTATTTTCTTGTCGTTCTCCAGGTTCAATCTTAATTGTGACTCTGCCTTTGCTACTTCCACCTTCGCCATCTCTTGGTTTACTCCTCATTCTTCCTCCTAAGATACATATCTTCCTCTTCAATTCTCTCTGTTTTACCTTCTATCCTTGCCATCTTCCTAGCCTCCACTATGTATTCTTCGTTTTTTGCTCTTAGTCTATCCAGTTCTTGTTCTAAGAACTTTCCTCGTTCCGCTAGAGCACCTTCCCGTCCTTCCACCAGCTGTGATGTATTGGTTTGTTCACGTCCTTGCATCCATTTTTTCTTTTCGATTAGGTGAGATTTCCTTTCCTGTGTTATGATTTCTTTTAGGCTCTTATTCGCATCTTGTTGCTCCAGTAATCTGCTTTCCAAGGGCGTTATCTTCATTAGGTATTTTATGAGCTTAAGTTTTATCTTTTTAATTGGCTCTTTTCCAATTTTTACCTTGGTCAACATTCTATCTATTTCCTCAGTAAATTTATTGTATTGCAGAAGTAGTTTTTCTTGATTCTCCTCTAGCTCATCATCGATCGTTTCGTCTTCGTCCTCCTTCCTTCTTTCATCTCTGCTCTTCTTTGTCTCCTTTTCCTCGTGCCGCTCATCCGCGAGGGAGATTGTAGTTCTCTTCCTTCTTCTGTCCTGTCTGTCTAGTAACTGACTCGTATTTATTGCTTGGCTTCTCTCCACTGATTGACTCCTCCCTGGGGGTGTTCTTATCAATGGAGCACCCTCCTTTTCCACTTCCTCTCTTGCTTTTTTCTCCGCCTCCATTGTCCTACGTTCGATCTCTATATTTCTCCTTTTAAGTTCTTCTTCTTGCTGTTTCAGAACTTCCTCATCGAGGTTATAGCTGCTTCACGGGGTATGTGGCTTCTCCGAATCAGCCATATCTCGAGCGACAACCCGTATCCATCAGAGTTTAATACCGCGACTTATCGGTTCCAATAGACTCACGTCAACCGCACAACCGAAAACACGCAAAACGCACTGGATAATTTAACGGAAGCATCCCCAGGGCCGCAGGTCAGTTCCCGGTTCACTCAGGAGGGCAGCTACCAAAACGAAGTACGGGTGGTGAGGGGATGGGATTGGATAGAAAACTCTGGGCATGATAGATGACAAAGATGACAGTGATTTATGAAAGGCGATGAGAAGATGATTTTTTTGTGAAGGTAGGTGACATGATTGATGTGATGGGGGATGATTGGATGGCGAAAGGTGATGAAAAATGAAGAAAAGATGAAAAATAATGATTATTTTTTTAGTTTGTTTTGCCGACTGGATAATAGGGAGAGAATTGATTGAAAAAAAAAACAAAGCATAAAGAAACAGACTAAGCACTACAAAAACACACGGAATGAATTAGGATCGAACCGGAGGCACCGCGCACAAGAGGCGAGCGCTGTACTACTGAGGAACGACGGCACCAGTTAGTTGAATTATCGCTGGCAACTGTAGTAGATTTCTTTCCATTACCTTCTTCAGGTTTCTTGTTCAACTGAAGGTCTTTTTAGGGAGAAACCTGGAATGAAAAAATAAGTATCTTATACTGTCAAATTCTTTCTAATAATACTAACATAGCATGGATATAGTACCGAAAGAACAGACCAACGTGTATATTCAAACAAGAATGTTGTGTTTGAATTGTTAAATAGGTTAAGGCATTAAAATATTTGAAAACTCTCACAAATGATAATAATGATTGACACAAGCCACGCGAAGGAAAGCAGGACAAATCCAGATAACCGGTCACAAGTTAGGTTGACACTCGATCTTCTGCTAAGTGGGTCACAGAGTAAGTCTGGACATTCGGGTAAAGACGAAGTAACCAAGTCAGTCGGGTCATGCATCCGATCGGTTCAGAGGGTCACAAAGGGTAACATTACGTGGGTATATAAGCTCTCTCTACAAGTCGACGTAATATTAACGAAGCATAGAATTTGATGATCTATTATTTAGCGTAAATGGACAATGAAACATTTAAAAGATCTTAAAATTCAGTAAAGAATTGAATAATCATTTTTTGTCATTCTTGTGCTACAATAATTTTCAACATAATTTAAAGAAGTAGACATACATAGTACACTATAATTTTATGCTCCTTCCTAATAGTCTTAAGCTATATCTACGCTTATTAATACCAAATTAATATATTTTCAAATTGTTTTTACAAATCAATTCTTCAACCTGCTTAATTTTTACTTTTCCAAAACTAATGTCACATTATCTTTGTTATAATCATAAACATCCCAAACTTGAATTTATTTATGGCTTTTAGAGCAGAGGAGGTAAAGGCGTGGGGGTAAAGCCTACGTATTTTATGCTACAAATTTAATTAGCATATAATATTGTAATTAGAGTAAACATTTTCAATATTATAATTGAAAACCTCTCTGGGCTTTAAAATGTACGTTCCAACTTATTTGTACAAATTGTGAATCTGCAATGATTTATCTTGTTTACGTTTTCCCCTGGGTATACAAGTGGAAGCTTGAAATAGAAGAGAACTGACTTAACATTAGTACACAGTGACAAAATGTTACGAAAATAATATATGTTCATATTAAGTAATGCTACTTCCACGTGCAATCTATTATATACAGTACACTAAAGCGTCAAAACGAGATTTCACAAGCGTTATCATTCGTTATTCGAATTCAAGGTTAGACTTTCGACAGATCGGCTCTGTTCATCGAATTCATTTTCTGAAACCATGTATTCAATGTTCACATCATGCATCGACTTGATCACGACATTTTGTATCACTTCTGTCATCAGGATTGAAACATTGAAAGCACATCCGTCCTAAGTTGTTACCTGTTCATAAAAGGTTTCCGTTCTTGAAGGTAGCTCCAAAGAGATAGAACACAATAGAAAAGGAATTCATATATTTCAAACAAACACATCACGTTATTCATTTCCTTTGAAATATGTAAACATAGATTGCGAGATTTCTCAACTATGAAGAGATATAAAAAGCCAAAACACTTCTAACCGTTTCCTTTACTTTGCTGGAAGTCATTGCAAGTGCGGTTTCTCCTCAGAAGTGACCATGATTTCTTTCGCCCGGTTGGCGTTAATCTCTTCCTTAATATCGAGTGCGCTGGCCGGTCAAGGAATTGTGAGTAACTAATAATTTTCTCTCTACTGTTCAGCAATAACGAGGGCTATTTTTAAAGTATGGTCCGATTGTTAATAGAAACAAAATTGGTAAAGATGGTGCAATACATGTTTGGTTATTTACTCTGTACGCATTAAGCTATTTTTCTACATAGTTACCATGTCTGTTTAAACATTTATCATAGCATTCGACAAGTTTGTGTATACCCACGTCGTAGAAATCACCCGCCTGTGACCGAAGCCAATCTTCAACCGTTGTTTACACTTCTTCAATGGTGTCAAACCGCTGACCGGCGAGAAACTGCTTCAGGAAATTCCAGTGACAAAGTGGAAATCGTGAAACGTCGGATTTCATGGATTGTTGCGTCAACTGCACGCACCAACTCGAAGGTCGGCCCGATCGCGGGTCATCATGAACATTGTCCTGCCCGTCCTTGAACGATCGCACTCATTTACGCACCTTACTGTCATTCATTGCATTCGGGCCGTACACCTCATATATCAGGCGATGAATTTCTACTGCTGACACGTTCCTTGATGTCAAAAATCGAATAAAAATTTCGGTCGCAGGCGGGTGATTTCTACGAAATGGGCGTACAAAAACTTGTCAAACGTTATGATAAATGTTTAAACAAACATGGCAGCTATGTAGAAAACTAGCTTAATGTGTACAGAGGAAATAACCCAAAATGTATGAAACTATCTTTATTAGTTGTTTCTATTGACAATCGGACCTTACTTAAAATATAACCCTAATACTTATAGTATTGTTCACGGTCTTATTACTGAAACTACATAGGAGGAGCTCAGAAGCAAATCGATCTAAGTGACACCGAAAGATAAATAAAGTTCCAGTTCATATTTTGTACATGACACGTTATATATAAGAGAAAATAATCACATTTGTATTTGCAAAGACATGTTAAGTTTCAATGTATCCTGGTACAAAATGTTTCGTGCAATATATATAAAATAAACTCGAATTTTCTTTTAAAACTAATATTAAAATGTCACTTGGATCCATTTAGTCCTGAGTTCATCATATGTTACTGTGGAACACAAAGTTATAGTAATTCGAGACAAGTAGTAACATTTTGTGCAACCATTTAATATTCAGACCACTATCCGCCACTAGAAGTATAATGTACGATGTGCACTTGATTATAATGACACAAACTTCGGGAGGTGAAAATACGCATAAAAGCAAGAGAAAAGTTTCTTTGAAGAATTTTTGAGGCTTACCTTTTTTTTTCGGAGCAACAGGCGTTCAAATTTACGGCGGCATCACCACAAATGACATCATATGTTAACATCTAATGGATTGGCAAATCACAATCCACGCGGTATCATATACATCCCTTTAAGCAATGTTTATTAATGTGGGAAACCACACAGGTAGGACTCACAACGTGAGAATTTTATTGTAAAGAAATTAAATGGTTTGAAAGAGCAAACTTTAGAAATCACCTTTAAACTTCATTCGTGAATCATAGGTATAGAATGTGTGTATTGGATATTAGTTCATTTGTGATTTGCTAGGACGACACTGCTTACGTCATTGTATGTTAAGTTATGACGTCATCTGTAAAGATACTGCCCTGACCTTCAACTCCTGTAACCTGCAGGTCTCGGAGATTTCTTCAAATGAACTTTTTCCCTGTTTTGATGTAAAAATCGCCTCTGAAGTTTGACCCATTGTTTCGGGATCGCAATGTTTATACGTAATTTTTTTTATTAACATATCAAAAATCTGTTAACACGTACTACAACAATCCTTTTCCACCTCTTCAGTATACAGCTTCAGTTTTTAATATATCTACGACAATAATTTCATCAGACGATACCCGTCTGAATCTAAACTGTTCCCATCTCCTCCGAAAGAAACAAATTTAATTGTTCAATTCAACATTTTGTAAGTCGATGAAAAGTGACTTTTCTTTGCTATTGGTATCTCTTCCTTTCGGATTGTACTATCCTTATAACGGACCGTATTTCGATCTGTAGGTTATAACATTACAGCGCTGTGGAGGTACCGATTGAATCGTTCATATGAAAACAACTATAACAAAATTTTGTAGTAAATAGCAATGTAATGACGGGTGAATCTTATATTTAATCTATAGGAGTTACATATTAAGATTACATTTATCATTCGTTGCCGTAATGCAAGTAAATAGTTCATGCTTTGGAATTTATTACCGCGTACAAAAGAACGAGTACTAGTATAACCTCGATCTCGATATTTTTTACAAGGTGAAGTGGAATTTCAGGAATCGCAAAAATTTAAAACACTCAAGAAATCATATGAAGTAGATAGATGGGTTTAACCATTTTGTAAAAACGAGTTTTGTAACCCACAAAATAGTCGTGACATTTTGCTTCCATTCATGAATTCTGAG
Organism: Lepisma saccharinum; assembly: GCA_022664845.1. Lineage (NCBI taxonomy): Eukaryota > Metazoa > Arthropoda > Insecta > Zygentoma > Lepismatidae > Lepisma > Lepisma saccharinum. The sequence continues at coordinate 63,863 of JAGDQP010003145.1, forward strand.
CTCTACTCAAGAATTTATACCATTTGTGCTCGCTTGTTTACGACACTATTGTCGAGCAATCAAAAACAAATATAATTCGTCATGGAAAACCTATAATGATACTCACGTAGTGCGGAGAACATTACAATGTAGTACGCTGAATCCGTCATAGATTGCAGTAAATTTTCGAACATATTGTGCCATCTAGCGAGAGAAATTCGAACGACACGAACCACGTTTTCCTGTGCGTTAGCGATATCTATGGTGAAAAAAAAACATTTTATCTAGGTTTTAGCAGCGTGCATTACCCCAGAGTTTAGTTACTATTATCTTTTGTTTAGCTACTAAAGAAATTTTACCTTGTACTCACAATAAGTTTTAACATTTTCAGTGAAGAAATGTAATCACCCTTATTTAAAAACTTCTCGAGTCCCTGTTTATTACTATTCTTCTTCTTAAATATTATTACGTGTACCACCTGTGGTAGGTGCAAGGTTGTTAGGTGGTACGCCATAAAGTTTATTAAAACATATTAATCTTATAATATTTGTTTACGTCTGATTTGAAAAATACACTGAATTCACAGTAAGTTTAAATGTTCATTTTTCATTAATATCTGTGTTAAATATTAATTCATAATATAACTTTCCATTGAGAGCAGAACGTGGATATTTAATGGAAAAAAATTATACTTTCTTATAATTCTGTTTATTTGTATTGGTAAGGTGCCATCCTAGGATATGAGTGGTGTGACAGAGGGAAATCATTGAAAATCTCATTTAGCATGGCCGGCACCGGTGATCTATTCTGGGACCTCCTGGATTACCAGTCAAGCACGCCACTAAAGGTCCTGTTTCATCGGTATAGCCATGTAATTTTAAATATTTAGCATTGACAATTTCTCAATATTAGTTTTGGTACGGTAAAAGTATGAATTTCGCTTTCGTTGTATGCAATTCGAAATTTCTGAAGCCTCCTGCACTTTAGTATTGTGCAGATGTAGATAGATCTTTATCTATATATTAATCAAAATATTTATAATAGTTTGATTAATACAGTGTATTGATTATAATGTTCAAGTTCTTGATGTGTCTTTTTTCGGCAATATACGTTCTTTATAAATTACTGGAAAGTATGAAATAGTGATTGTGATTCAAAATTATTAACCACCTCTCGTTGCTTCGCTGGTCTTTTTTTTGTTTATTCCTTTTTATGTTTTCCACTTGTATTTGTAATTCTAAGTAATTGTCAATTAATGTAATATAAACGTCTTATGTGTTTTGTGTTAAAATTGTAATTGTAAATTTTAGATTTTTGTTTTTGAACAATTTAAAAGCATATTTAGGAAAGTTAAGTGTTTTTGTATTGTGATTGTTAACTTTTCAATTTCTTAGGAAATTTTTAGTATTTTGTATTGTAATTGGTAATTGTTAGATTTCTTTTCTTTTTGGAAACTTTATGAATCCATTTTCGAAATTTTAGGGTTTTGTATTGTAATTGTTAAAATTGTAAATCTATCATGAAACTACCATGTGTCATTTGTGGCATAAGCAAAGCTAAAATCTCAAAAGTTCTTCTTAAATCTGCCTAAAAGCCGTAAACGAAATGTAACAACAATATTCCAAATAATAAAATCGAATTGTATATATATATATATATATAAATATATATGTATATATATAAATATATATATTTGACGGAGTTTGTAAGACGCGTTAATGTAGTTACAAACCATAAACGAAGTTACACGATTATAACTTCATCATCAACTTGGATTGAACAGTTGCGCTTAGTTTATTACGTATAAATCCTAAACTACTCAGCGTAGAAATGTCGTTCCTTTTTATTTCTAACATGGTGGAATATGTACAAGGTTATCACAGCATAGTCATAGTTTGACCTACGCAGGAATCAAGATGGCGAAATATTTTTTTCAAGGGTTCTTTGGTATTTTCTAGGGCATACTCAGGAAGGTCCATTTAATACATCCCAACTTGGCAGGTTTTGATATCTTTAAAGTCTGGTTATTCAGATATAAATTAGTGACTGAATTTGTATTTATGGACTTTAAGCATGTTTGCCAAAGAGCGTTAACTCGTAAGTTTCTATTATACACTTTGCTGTATCGAGCTCAAACCATGATATGTGTAGCTACATTTGAGAACTGTAAGATCACACATTGTAATAATATATACAACGTTTTAAAGCTTATACATTTCTTACCAACTTTCAACTTTCATGTTCATATTGTGGCTCTACGAATACGTATAGTTTAAACAAAAACTATTTTAATTAGCAAGGGACATAATTTTTAAATTATCCTAAAACCATACAGAATGGGCTACTACCAGAGACAAAGTTATGACAAAGTTATGATAAAATTGGATATCGTTGCGCATGAAAACACAGCTTATTTGCTACTATGACCCATATGTGTCCTTCCATGCACTGCATAGTGGGCCAAAAATCAACTCTTTCTAAAAAAAAAATAATAAAAAACTTTTAAAGACATTCGTTGCTTAATGAATTCGTACTAAAAAGGAATAATAATAATAATTTTGTTTATGCATGCCTAAAAACAAAAGCATGAGGCGCGCTCTCATATACAGTCACTGTATAAATTCTTAAAACGACGCGCCCCATTCTTTTCTTTCTAGTTATGACAATTTTTTTTTACTTTTTAGTACGAATTGACCAAGGAAGGAATGCCTTTAAAAAGTTTTTTATTTTTTTTCGAGATATTTTGATTTGAATACATTTTCTCAAGGTAAATATTTTGTGACCCAAATCCTAAAGTATTACGCAACAAGGAAAACCCAGGCTAGTATTTATTTTAGGATAAAGAAGTTGAGAATAAAAAATAAATTGTTTTAAAATATATAAATATGTAGAAATATATGAAAGTAACAAACAATGGGATATAGTATTGTCACCGGACTTACGTTGCTCTGCAAAATTTCATCATTGTATGACGTCGGGAAATGAGTTCAATTAACGTTCCAAGATTTGATGACATCCCGAACAATTGTGAACTAAAGAAAAAAATGCAAAAATATTTCACGATATTCCAGAAACATTTTCCTTTCGCACCATTTTACAGTACTAAGATTGAACTTTTCAATAAGCTACTTACAACACGACAACCATGTTTCCACAGAATCAATGCGTTATCGAATTTCGTGCTTGTAACTGAGACTCTGGCTGGGGGAGCACCATTTTTTTTATTGAAGTGCGTAGTGAAAGCTTCGACTGTGTGTTTTTTTTTCAATTAACTTTCAGATTTGGATGGAAATTTACAAGGAAAGTTCTTAATTATGTTTTAACGTAATTGCATTTTCGTTGAACGTTTAAAATACTGAGATAGATATTTTTTTTAAATACAAGAAGAAAATTGTATAATACAAAGTAACCAAAAAATTTTTTTGTAGCTTTTGACGTCCCATTAATCATGCGCTCACAGAAAGGAAACGAAATGGCGCACGTACCTGCCAAGCGATCGGGAGTTAGTCTGACCATCGGTCGTCAGTAATACAAGCACGGTTCTCACATACACCAGTCACATAGCACGTCCAGTGTAAAAGAGTAATGGAGGTACTGAAGCAACTTGTTCGCGTGTGTTCATTGTATGAATGTAAAGTGGGCCTGTCAGCTGCCGCATCAAGTCGCCGCATATTCCAGACATTTGGTAAGAATGCCGTGAACGAATGCACTGCCAGGCATTGGTTTCAGAAATTCCGTTCGGGAAGTGTGAGCATTGCTGATAAACCTCGCAGTGGACGACCACATGTGTTGGATGACGAGGCTCTGAAAGCAGCCATCGAGAAGTACAGCGGTCTAACGTGTGATAAACTTGCAGAAAGGTTCCATGTTTCCGCTGAAACAGTTAGACTGCACCTGCATGGGATAGGGAAATAATACAGGTTAAGCAAGTGGGTACCCCACACATTATCGGCAGCCAACAAGGAACAACGAGTGACAGCCTGTTTGTCCTTGCTCACTCAGCACCTGAAAACACTCATAGTTGATCGCTTGCACACTGGTGACGATAAGTGTTTTTTTTGACACTCCCAAGCGTACCATACATTGGTTGTCACCACGTGACCCTGTTCCTCACATCTCAAGACCACCCCTGCACCCACTAAAGGTTATGTTCTCTGCATGGTGGACTTGTCGCCAAGTGGTGCATTACGAGCTCCTTCCACCTGGTCAGACTATCACTGCTGATCTCTACTCACAGCAGTTGCAAAGGATGCACCGTGCATTGCCGCAGAAGGAGCTGGTATTGGTGAGTCGCAAGGTTGTGCTGTTCCTTAACGACAATTCCAAGCCACATGAGGCAAAGAGGACTCGGGAGACCTTTCAGCAACTTGGCTTGGAGACACTGTAAAATGCACCATATTCACCGGACCTTGTACCAACAGATTATCACCTGTTTCGTTCCCTCGACAACCACCTCCGGGGGAGATCCTTCGTCAATGAGGGAGACCTGCGGAACGCACTCACGGATTTCTTTGGCTCGAAGACCGCCGACTTTTATCACCAGGATATTGTGCAGCTGCAGGAACGTTGGCAAAAGGTTTTGGATGATGATGGAGCTTACTTGGAAACCTAAAAACAAAAGTACTTACCGTCCACTGTATTTCTCTTTGTTTATCGTTGCTCTAGAACGGCATAAACCTTTCTTGTTCTTTGGATTATACAGCCTTTTTTCTCTTCAAATAGTGTTTCAAAGCCGAGATCTACCGAGTCGCACTGTGAAACTTAAACCTGTTTGTTGGGTGTTTTATGTGGTTAAATACTTTACTTCTAATTGTTGCGCCTTCCTGCTCCTTTTTGTGAAATTCGAATTTTTCTTTCGATGAAAAGTCCCCGCTGTCGATTTTACAGTAACACATATGACTCAATATAATAAATTAACTTTAAGAAATGGATCAATAGAAATATTTATTGACCACAAATGAACAAATAAGATATACAGAAACGTTCTAAGAATATTTTAAATGATGTTACGAAAATTGTGTGGACGTTTGAAAGTGAACTTGATAAACGATAGAGACAGTGCTATCCAAAGGGGAATAGATTCATGCTGGGGTGAAAGTAAATTAAATCTTCCTGTCAGTGTTCGGCGTCGAGTAAAATTTCTTAATTGTAATGCGAAGCCCAAATATTTAGTGTCAGGTGGGTAGATCTTAAAAGATTTTTGATCAGTAAAGTAAATTGAAGCATGTTTAAAAAAATCATTCTGACGATGAATTAATACTTGTTATTCACTGCTTGTTAAGGGCTTCATATAAAAGAAGTACCGCATGCGCTTCAGCAGACAACTTAACAAGTTCTAAACGTGCGTCTAAGTATAAACAAGATTCAATTCTCTAATTTCCTCCCTGTACCTCCTCCATGAAGCACATGTGCTGCACCTCTTTGATCTGAGGCTTTAATGAGCAATGAGTTGCGAGTAATGATTTACACCGAAAAAAAATTCTGTAAGAGGCTTGACACGCTTCAATTTAGTTCACAGACCACTTCCTTCACAAAATTGTTAAGATATATCCGCCTAAAATAATGGTTTTCACTCCCTAGGAGATTTAACAAATTTTACTATCAGCTTGTTCCATAAGTAATGTCTATTTTTCCACCGTGAGAAAAAGAACGATAACTTAGTCTGGAAGATAGTCTCCATCGAACTTCACAGCACTCTGCCACCTATCAACCAGTTATTGAATCCCTCGCTGAAAGAAGTCACCGGTTTTGGAAGCAAAGATCTGGGACACACCATCCTCATTTTGCAGTGCTTTCCAGGAAAAGTGGTTTTGCAGGCTGTGGAAAACCACAGTAGTCTGTTGGTGCAAGATCTGGTGAACAAGCCGGGTGGGGAAGTTTCTCCCATCCATATTCCTCGATTTTAGTACAGGTCCTTCTTGCCGTGTGTGGCTGCTGCGCGTTATCAATGTAGAATAGAACACCCTTGCCATTAACCACATCAGAACGTTTACCAACAATGCAGTCCGTAGGCATTCAATCTGCTGACGGGAGACATCTGCATTGATAATCTGGTTACGTGACAAGAGCTCAAAATGGATTATCCCATGGATATCCGACCAAATACTCAACATCACTTTGAAGAGGTGGAGATCATGTTTTAGCACAGTTTCCTCGCCCCCCTTTAGGTACACACTGCCGTTTGCGTGTAATATTATGGTAGAGGACCCACTTTTCATCCCCTGTCACCATTCTGTCTAGCAATGGCTCACTTCTGTGACGGATGAACAGGGAACTGGAGAGGTCAACTCACTGCTGTTTCTGTTGAGACGCTAACGCATGGCGTACCCACTCTTCGAGTTTCGACACGTACCCAAGGTCCTGCATATGACGAAGAACGGTCGAATGGGTGATAGGAAGTTCGCTCGCCAGTTAATCAATTAGCATTGGATTTGCCTCCACCGCTGCTCGCAGGGCTTCGTTGTCCAGCTGCACAGGTCTTCCTCCTCATGGTTTATCGGTGAAGCTTGTGTCCCAGAGAGAAACCTCTGGAATCACCTCTGACACTTTCGTACATCCACAGTATTCTGCCTAGGCCTGTATACAACGTGGGTACCGCTACGCTGGCTGGATGTCCCTGGTGAAATTCATACAGCATGACATGCCGCATGTGGTCCTCCGACACGGCAATGTTCAAACAAAAGCCAAGCCTCAAAAAGGTGGAGTAGATTGTTCTTCTTGTACACTCTGCTGGACAGTCAACAGTCCTATATGACTCATCTATAGCACGTGCCGTCCCACTTTACAATAACATATTCAAATAATTTTACTGATAATTTTTTTTAGTTAATTCATCATATTGAGTCATACATGCTAATTAATGTAAGCTCGGCAGCGGGGACCATTAATCTAATGAAAAGAAATCAAATTTCAGAAAAGGGCGCAGGAAGGTGCAGCAATGTTAAGAAACGTATTAAACCAGATAAAATGTCCTACAAACTGCTGCAAGTTTCACAGTGCGACTCCATGGGACTCTCGGTTCAGAAACACTATTTGAAGACAGAAGATGCTGTATAATATGCTTTCGTGTGTGTGTTTGTTTTTAAATATCAATCTTCGTATTTTCAGCGTTCAAGTCAAATGCAAGTGAAAACTAAAAATGAAAATATATTTTAGAACGTTTCTTCTAAATTTCCATTCAAATCAGTGTTAATTGAAAACAAAATACTCATAATAGAAGTTTCCATAACAACCTCAATAAACAAATTGGAGCTCCCCGACCAGAGGCTCCGTTTCCATCACAAAATACGATAACGCTTCGACTCTGTGGAAACATGCTTGTCGTGTCACAAGTAGCTTATTGAGAAGTGCTTTAAAATAGTACCAAAGAAAAATGTTTCCACAACATCGCGAAATAAATATCAGAGTATCTATCTATCTATCTATCTATCTATCTATCTATCTATCTATCTATGTACATCACAGCATCATATATAGTTCGAATCCAACAGGTATGTATAGGAATTATTAGCTATGCTACTGAATTTATCCTATTGGTGTAATTATAAGATGAGATGTCGTCTGCAAGTTGACATTTTTATTAGCTACGACATGCTAATCAGAATACCGAATTCTCATGACATATTTTTGTTAGCTAAATACAATAACTGTTGTCTAAAGTTATATAAATTGTGTTGAAATGTTTGTTCTAATCAATATGTTTTCTTTATAGTGCTCTGATTATAGGATCTGGTTTAGCGAGTTTAGAAATTGCGACTCAGAGGATCAGAAATTAACTATAGACGGCGTAGAGTTGATACTCGATGGGTGTGATTGCGTAATTACAGGATTTGTAGAGGTCTTATATGACATGGACGTAAATGAAGATGACAATAAGCTCACGGTAAGTTCTAATAAATTCCTTTGTTACCAAAACTAATTTACATTTAGCAGGAATAGGGCAGGCCTAAGTGTGGAAATAATGTTCCAGCTCAATATTTAAATCATATTGCTCTTATATATTCTCTGGCTTTCTTCTCGTGTAAAATTTCAGCAAGGTGGAAATACTTTTTCAACTGGCCAGAGTATCATATTACAAACCATCACAGCAAAGAGAGTTCGTAGCTCCGTTCATATGATCGTCGTAAGTCTCACAAGCTTATGCTCCTATACAAAGTACTTAGAAACAAGGATCCTGTCTATCTTTTCTCACGCTTCCAGCAATTATGTGATTTTCATAAATTTAAGATAAGATCTCGCAAAACTACTCTTCTTTCAATTCCGCGGCATAAATCAAACTTTTTCGCTAAATCTTTCACAGTCTCTTCTTGTAATCTTTGGAACAACCTTCCTCACTGAATCAGGAACATGAATTCACTGGCAATGTACCGGGAAAGTGTTGAGACATTGTTTAATAATTAGATGTCTCACCAGGCAATGAATCGAGCAAAGTTTGCTTCATGTTTTTATATGCTATGCATCATAGCGCTACGTCATGTTTTTCTCCTATTATTATTATATATATATATATATATATATATATATATATATATAGATAGATAGATAGATAGATAGATAGATAGATAGATATATAGATATATATGTGTGTGTGTGTATGTCTGCGTATTTTTGTGTTGTAGATGTGATGTATTATTATGCTTATTATTTCTGCTAAGTGTTATTATTATATTATTTATACTAAAACACAAAGAGCAATGCATATTTATGGTTGAGTGGAAGAAAAGGTTTTGTGACAACGCTGCCATAATAAATAAGACGAAATAAATAAAAAATAATCTACATATATAAAACCCCTAAATGAATAATGTATGTGTGTCTATATGTCTTTGCATGCGGCTTTTGAAGAACATCGCGTTGGCCTAGAAAGCTGAAATATTATCATGAAGGTTCATAAGTAAGGAAAATAATATATTGAGAAATATGATTTTCCCTTTTTGTATCTTAATAGCACCCCAAAATTGCAGGTATGAAATATCTCCTTCCCGCTTGGTTAGATAGTCAAAAAGTCAGTATGAAGATTCATGGGCAACTTCTAATTATGATCAAAATAAAACATTACAGATATGCTATTACATAACCAAAAACAACCCTAAATCACAAGCATAAAAAATTCATTCTCCGATGAGTTACGAAGCTGTAATATTGAGCAAATAATCATGAACAAGTTGCAATTTGTTAAGAAATGCAATTACCTCGTTATATACGCAAATTACACCCTAAACCTAGGATATAAAAACATACACATTTTTATTAAGTAAAAATATAAAATTTGTCATTAAAACTCGTGGGCAGTTAGGAATTTCAAGTAAATAAAAAATACAATTACTCCACTAAGTAATACGTGTTGTCGTGCTACGCACCACCAGAGATTATAAAAGTATTGATTTGATTTGTTTGTGACGATTTATTCTCCAACCTAGTTTTTCTAGGAGGAGGGGGATGACGTCTTTCAGCTCCTCACATAAAACGCCAAGTCTCTTGGCAGTAAAATCGAACTGAATCGTTTGTGCTGCATTTGTGTTACAATGTTGGCAAGCTTCAATGTTTCAATGTTTGTTCTGCAATCGCTTCGGAGATAATGGAACCTCATTGTGGGGAATATTACGAAATCGTTCCAGCACCTCAAATACAACGCCGAGTCGTTTGGCACTAAAATATAACTGAATCATTTGTGAATTTGAATTTAATTTTAAAGTCTTTTAGGCAACTTGTGGTTCAGGCCGGATGGATGATAATGAGTTGAATTGGTGAAATGAAGAAAGTGAGAGGAAACGGGAGAACTTCGTGAAAACCTACGCACATGATGTTTCTCCACCACAAAATCCAACACGGCATGACCCGACCGTTTGTGTTGAATTCGTTCTATAACGTTGCCAAGTTTTAATGTATTCTACAATACTTGCGAGAAAATGAAACCTCATTGTTGCGGAGGGGGAAGAACGATGTTGTTCCAGTCCACCAAGGACCTAACTAAATGTGCCATTCTGGCATTCGCTCGGTGAAGTAAGAGACACTCTAGAGACCTTCAGTCAGCATGGTCCGACGTGACGTTTGAACTCGCGTACTTAGCCAATGCCGATTCAAAGTACACAATTTTACTGCCCGGATTACGAGCACTGGATAGAGATATATGATAGTTGATATCCCTGGCACAGGGCATGTGTGTAACAGATACACTTTTTTGTATGTACTATGAGTATCCCATTTAGTACTGAAGTATGTTCAGTCAGGCAGAACCAAACAGTGTACAATTTCATGTTATGTTAAGATTGCTTATTTTACTTTATTACCTACAATTTCTGTTAAGTTTTCCATTACTTGTTGGCATTGATTCGTTAATTTGTCACTCACTTATAACTGTAGATTTTCATATAGCATATCTACAATCATATATACCATTATCGTTAATAGTCAAAATATTTCATAATTGTCTTCAGTTTGATTGATTTTTTTTATTAATATTGGGATCCTGTTCACTTTCCCAGTACTATTTTTCTGATTTACTGTGACTGGTATCTTTAATCAGTGTTTGGTAATTTTGTGCTGTTTTAATTTCAATATCAATGCTCAACTGTAAACGTGCTCAACTCTTACACTTCCATATCTAAATATTTGTTGTCATTCGCAATTGTTTTAGTGCGATTATTTGGTGTAACATTTTGAATTTTTACGAGTACTCTCCCTAGGGGTTGCAATACTGTTCCTAGGAGTCTCTTCTGTATTATTCTTCATGGTACTCACTCTATATTATGAGTTTTGTAGTCAACTTGATTTCTTTCATTTATGTCTGTTTCGCATTTGTCTATGTTGCTTATTTGAGATCTTTCTTTGATAGTTATGTAATGCCCTTTTTCCAGTGGGCGATTTCTTTCTGTTACCATTTACGAGTATGTAATCTTATTACTTTGATTTTGTAGTTTTTGTTGTTGTAACACTTGTATTCATACTCCCTTGTACATTATGTGACCATTATGTTGTTTATACTTTGCTGAGTTGTTAGTTTTGTATAGTCTAGATATTCCGCAGTGTGTAAACTGGAGTTACAGTTAATATATTTGATTGGTTTGCTTCATGCCACATAATGGAGTTTACCCACACAAATTACGCATTTTCTTTCTCCTTTACACTCATTGCTTAAGCGAATGACGCCTAGACAAAAGTGTTATTGTCGTACTTTTCTAATTTTGGGTTAAGTGTAAATTGTTCTTTGTATAGACCTACATTAATATATTCAATAATATTTGTGTTTTAGTATGAACTCTATTAATTTTGAATCTACTAAATTTGGGTCTCTATTTACACCTTGCACTGTTTTCTCATTGTTGCAATTTTAATAGGATAGATGATTTCTACATTTTCTTCCATTTCTTGAGCTGACACATCAATTGGGATTTCATATATCTCTGCATATCTGAAAATTAACATTTTTGCAGCCTTCACTGTTATCTTCGTTATATTATGAAGATTCGGGTTCTTAATGAATGCATTGGCCAAGATTCTTGATTCAGATGTAAGTTTCACTGATTTAGGACCTAATTCTGCTTCACCCAGTTTCATAAGATCTTGTGAGAAGAATCAATGCCAATATCCAGTTGACTGATGAATGCAGAATAAATCTTGACATGATTGTGGTTCAAAACAACCCATTTGATATAACCCTTGGATATAACTTCATGAAGATATTTGAGCATATGGAAACCAACTACTGATACCATCAGGTGATAATGAAGACCATCAATAATAAGATCCAGTTTAGGAAGTCACCTAGTACCAGTACCTCAACAGATAACAGTAAGTGGGCTTTGGTTAAGCCAAATGGCTAAAGTTCCTCTCATCGATCTAAAGCTATAGTGCAGCTTCTATGCCGTGACATCTGGACAGCTCAAAGACAGAGCGCTGCAGTCGATCTCCCAAGCAGAAGGGAAGGTCTTTCTTCGTCTACTCTCGCGCTGTTACCAGTATTATACAGGTTTATTTTTTGGAAGTTCTTCATTGCTTGGTTAGTCCCCTAATCAAATGCAAAGACAGTACACAAACACACGCACCGCCATAAAGGAGCAATATATATATATATATACAATATGCCGATTTGACGTTAAAGTTACTACTTGGGACACACTAATACACACACATATATATAGGGGGGGGGGAGAGAAACGAACCAACCAGAGTTTTTAGCAAGTAATTTGAAAGAATAATATTTAATTACTTACTACCTAAATAAAATTAATTTAAGTGAAAAGCATCGAATACCTTTTGACATTGGAAGGTTGTAAAATAAAAGTTTTAAACTGCATTATTAATCAGTTATACACTCTACGTATGAATAGGAAAAGGACAACGATTGTAAAATGCTAATGTTTTCTGTGAAATGAAGGCGTGATAAGTGAATTTTCCATTGTTTACCCATCAGATGGCCAAAGCTTGAGCAAAACAATGATGTAATAACAAATCAGGGATGTGTACTCTCCCCTAAATCAAGTGCAAAACGGATTTCATTCGAAAATGCATACCAATAAGATATCGGTAAGCCCCTAGCCCCCTCACTGAAATGATGATATGAAGAAGCACCAGGTAAAGACAGTACTCGAAATTGAAGTTTAGAAGTGACGGTATATTTCCGAAGATATAACGTTTACGTAGTTTTTTTTTAATTGCCGGAACAAGAAGAAAAATGAAAAGAAGTGCTGGGATATCATACCGGTGTATATTGTCTTATTTCGAGCACTGGGTAAAGGAAATAACTTATAATCAAAGATAAAACTAAACTGTCTTACCTTAACTTTGAAGTAAGTGTATTGATAATCTGGTGACGGTAGCAGAGGGCTAATTCCGGACATGTCACAATCTTCTGTCTCGTCATCGTCGGTTGAGGTGGCACTTTCTTCTGGATCAGCACCTAATTCGATAACAAATCTCTCAATTCTTTCTTCTACGAGGCCATCTCTCCTCCAATATTGATCCTCCAGCTTCTTCACATGATCACATTCTCGTTTCTATTCCTCAGGAGTGATGGAGGATATCGCATCCCGCGTTATTTCCTCTATTTTACCTGCAGGCTGGTCAACGTTTTGTTCAGCAACACGGTTTCTTTACCATACTCCAAATTCATTCTATCGGCGAGAGATCACAATGGTATGGTGGCAATCTTAGCACAGTGTGACCATGCTCTTTCAAAATATTATCTACCACATATTCAGGTTCCCTTCGATAAACTTTAACCAGAACAAGAAGTTCACTCTTCGTCATGTCCTCCTCGAAAACAATATTATTTCTACGGAGCCAATCTTGTATATCTGCCTTACGTGAAGCAGTTGTGGGAGCTTTGTTTGTTTGCATCGAGTGATATGATGCATTATCGAAGCACACAACACCATTTGGCGGCAATCCGGGAATTAGTTTTTCACGCACCCATCGAAGGAAATTCTCGCCATTCATTTCGTCATGGTAGTCTCCTGTCTTGCTTTTTGCCTTAAACATAAGAAGACCACCGGGTACGAACCCATATTCCCCTCCTGCATGAACGATAACCCATCGCTGGCCTGCATGTTCATTTGAATACACCCCCCGCACATCATCAGACTGCCAACACTTTTTCACAGTATAATTTGCGTGAATAAAAGTTTCATCAAAGTAAGTTATCGGTTTTCCGGATTTTCGGTACGTTCGTATCTGCCGAAGGTAATGAGCCCTTTTAGCAACCATGTCCTCTTTTTCTATAAGCAATGATCTCTTCTGTTGATATTTCGCGAAACGGAAACCTATTTATTTTAAAATCCTTCTCAAAGTGTCTTTCTCACCCGGAAACTCGATTGCTTCACGAATAATGGGAAGTAACTTTCGCAGAGTTGGAACGCTTTTCTTATACGCATAGAACTCATGAATTTTTCGTCTTAAAATGCATTTCAGCATATCATCCAAAGAAATTTTTTGTGGCTTTTCTCTTGTGGATTTACCCTGCGTGGACAGAGGCTCTCCGGTGAGCTCTGCTATTCGGCTTTCTCGACGAATTCTGTGAATGGTTGCTTCTGAAACTTCCGTTAACGCTGCAGCACGTGTAACTGCTTGTTCTCGGGGATGTATCCAATGTCCGATTGTCTTTTCTTTTTCGCAAAAGCTAATAACGCGCCTAATTATTTCTCTTCCCTCAGAATGAATTACAGGTGTCTTTTTGCTTGCCATTGTCTAGTTAGCAATCAATCACAAACACTACACTTCCGTCTTCCACACACAGACACACACACACAAGTGCAAATATCTGACTGAGAATTGGCAACGTAGATGTTTTCAACCCCTGTGACTTCAAGGTGGGTGTGTCGCATCCGATCATCTCATTGGCTGCACGTGACTGCTGCTAACTCCGAAAAAAATCCTAAAATCTGGTTTAGCGTCAAGTAAAAAAAAAAAACAACAACAAACAAACAAACAAATGTCCTATTTGCTTAATATTCGTTCGAGATATGAAATACAAGATACCGTCAAGAACCACGTATTGTCTCTAAGTTCTAAATCAAAATATTAACTTCTATAAAAGAAAGTCTGCCAGAACAACATATGAAAACAATCGAGTTTCTTGGAATAATTTAATAACGATCGTGTCAACACAAACAAAAAACGTTCATATTTCTAGAATGGAAAAGACGTTATTGTCTTTTGAAATATCCCGCCAACCATTCTAATGCGCACGCACAAAACGCGTGACTGTTGACGCGAAAAGCGTTCAAATGACTACGAGCGATAAGCATACCGTACCGCGAAGAAATGAGTGAAACCTTATATTACATTTTTTTTAATTTAATTTTTAAGGCTTTTAGGCAACTTCCACTCAGGCCAGATGGATGATGATGAGATAAATTGGTGGTATGAAGGAAGTGAAAGGAAACGGCATAACCCCGAGAAAATCCACGCACGCGGTGTTTGTTCACCACATAGCTCACATGGATCGAACCGATGACCACTAGCACCGGTTGAGCGTTCTACCATTGAGCCACGACGTTCCAAAGTTTACATTAAAGGAAAAACTCTTCACTATTATCGTCTGCAACAGCAATCGAAAACTTTAGCCTACGCCGCTTTGATTTCTGACTGGCCTTCATTTTAAAATACTTCCGTGGCATCCGCCGGAAGGGAATTAGGGAAAAACCTTTGTCAGGATGACAGATTCAAAGTTTCAATCCTGGAGCTTCCGAATGCGAGGCAAAAATTCAATTCCACAGTTGAAAATGAGGAAGTACAGTACTGAGTATCATTATATCTTCCGTTGTTCAACACGGGAGTATTAATCATTTTGAAAATACATTATTTAATTTGCTTCATTTTATCACAAACAAATGATGCTGAAACATGTTTTAAAATTATTATACATAGATGAACCCACAACCAACAACAAATTTATAAGTATACTCTGTGTAGATCCAGAAAACAGATGAGGGTGAAGAAATGGATGCAAAGTATAGAAATAAACTGCAAAATCTATGCTATACTGTACGTGTTGTACTTTATATCCCTTTTTTGCATATGCAATCAGTGATTCCGCCAGACCCCTCCTGTGGGGGATGTTTACCCCCCAAAGTCTCGACAACCCTTTCGCAACTTTAAAATTTTTGCTGTGAAAAATCAATAAAAACCGTACAAAACTGCACTTGCGCCCTCCCAATTTTGACTTTACACCCCCAAACTGAAAATCCTGGCGGAAACCCTGATATGATTTCTTCAAAAAAGTGAAAAAGCAGGGGTCGAAGATGGGTCTCAACATGAAAATATGCAAAGACATTTTGAACAGACGAATTGTTTTATAAAATCCAGTTCGTTTCTGTTCTATTCAAGTGAATGGTTTCTTAACTGCTTTCATTTCAACTGAAACCTAGATTCAAAATGCATTGTTCCTTCTGTATTGCTGACTACTTGCATTATTATTGAAAGAATTACAATCCAAGGAGTAGTAGAAGGTAAGCGCAGTACCACATGAGTATACCATACATTAGAACTAATATGTATGGTTTGCCAATAGAGAATAAACGTGCTCCTGTATATTGCAACACTGTTTCAACTCGCATTCTTTCCGACTGTCAAGACATCTTAGACAGACTATAGTCGAGGACAATTTCAATCACGTCACCAAACCAACGATGACGTGGCTGCAAACAGACAAAGGCAAAATAAATCACAGACGTTTCAGGAAGAGGTACTAGATAATTTGGGAATATACCGATGGTAACCAGACAAATATGACCAACTAATCAAGGTAATCTAATGAACCTAGATCCTTGAAAGTTAATCATTTGTGAGACAAGGGTTGGATCTGGGAACTTTGTCTGCAGCAGTAGGTTATCAGCAGCAGTAATAGTTGTCTGCGGCAGCTCGTTATCAGCGGCAGTAGTTGTCATCGGCAGAGATAAGTGAATGGTACTCATGATCCCAGAAGACATCTATAGCTTCCATTCTTCCATCAACGAACATTTAATTAACACTTAAGTGGTTCCCTAGTGATTTCACCCAGTGAATCCCCAAGTGGATATATAGTGCTTTCCAAGGCGTGAGGGTCTGCAGTGGTGCCCACCCAGCATCGTAATGCAATTGGGAACCTGCTGTGAACAAAACACAGTAGCGATCACAGTTGAGAGCTTCAGCTCTTCTCTCCCAACACGTCTGGTCAGCGTGGGAGCAGTAGACAAACTCCTCCCTCCGGGAGAGGCCTCATCTAGTAGTGGATTGAATATACCTGTGATTTATAATATCAATAGAAAAGACATTTAAAAAGATATAGACATTACAAACTTTATGCAAGACAGCCTTTCAAAATTTTTTCTTCGGGAGGGGTATGTGTGACGTCAATCGCATCCTGCGAGACGCGTATTGCATTGTATAAGTATTTGTCACTTGTTACACCACCATCAAATTTAATTATATAATTTCATATTGTGTAATTTCTGAATTATATTGTTACTAGTTGCATGACGATCTAAATAGCAATTCACACACTTTTGATGCAGAACCTACTCAACGTATAAAGCTTGGTATACTCAATTCCATTTCATTCAAAAGTTTTGAATTAAACATTTATTTTCGGTAATATTATTTTAGAATTATATGTGTCTGTGTTTTGAACATTTTACCTAGCGTATGTATATTATCGGATATTACCGCTAGAACTATTTATAACCGCAAAGACAATAAATAAAGACTATTTTGATTTTATAAAATAAAATAAATAATTTAATTGTTTTTTAGTACAATTGTTATTTAAAATATTTCTTGTAATTATAAATTTGTACAATTGCAACTATTTTATATTAGCGGAAACCGCACTACGCTCTCAACTCATAAGTCGTTGTAATGCCATGTAAATTGTTCATTCTTGGGCTTCGGCCCAAACTGAGGAGCAAATCTTCAAGTAGGTTGGCTAACTATTAAAAGGTTACTTGTATTTTTTATTGTCGATGTCACATTCCTCTCGTCTGTACTCCCTAACTTCCATTATGTTTGTGTGCCTTCGTCTATCTGCTAAAACGTGATTGATCTGGTTGTGTGTTTTGCTTTCCGAAGATGTCCATATGAATCGCTGTATATCTTTGTGTTCTAAGTATATGCAATTTACTCATATATCTTTCGATATCACAAAGGCCATTAGTTTTTCTCTTTTATGCTGCTCTCTTCCTCAAGACCTGATTTGCTATAGTAGATCTAAAACTTTCTTTCCTGCTTACCTTTGCGTTGAAATCCCCCAACATAATTTTCGCATACTATTTCATCAATGTCTCGACCAACCTATCTAGCTCATCTTAAAATGTATCTTTTACGTTATCATCAACTTGCTGTGGCGGACCACGTATATTTATTGAAACCGTGTTCTATCATCGAGTACGTGTCGCAATATAGGAAAGTCTTTCGTTCACGGACTCTACATTCTGAACTGCTGAAACGAAACTTTTCTTAATGAGGAATCCTGTTCCAAGATAATGTGATTGAGTCCCCCCATAGAATAAAGAGTATTTGTTCTGTCGGATAACGAAAGTGTGAGGAGGATACTAACAAGGAATGATACCCAAGTCTGAAACGCCGATTGCAATAACATTGCACAGATATGCAGAACAGCAAAAGATAAGCGACCCGTATTTTTTATATCGGCAGCCGTGAATGTTTGAAGGGTCAAACAGGTGCGTAAAATTGGGCTCTCAAATACCTCAGGATTATTCCTCTCTAATGGGATTTTCTCATCTTATCTTCCAAAGATGACACTGCTTCTATTTCGCATCTTTTTCCTATCTGGACGAAAAACAAAAACATGTATCACACATTTTGTATTCTTCTTTAACCCTTGCAGCGCCCGATACATTGGGACCAGAAAAAGCGTCCAATGGTCTTCTCCAACCCCCGATTGGTCCATTTCCGGATGCTGTGTGATCTTAGCATGAATATGTTACATTGCATTGACTAGCCTGTAATGTGTAGATTATTTCATACATTTAACACTTTGCTCTATCTCTTGTCATTGTCGAGCTATTCATTTCTTTGCTTTGAGAGCCCAATTTTACGCACCTGTTTGACCCTTCAAACATTCACGGCTGCCGATATAAGAAATACGGGTCGCTTATTTTTTGCTGTTCTGCATATCTGTGCAATATTATTGCAATCGGCGTGTCACACTTGGGTATCATTAGTTGTAAGTATGTTTATTTGACAATTCCTTCTTTGCTTTAACACGTATTGCTTATTTAATGTAGTATCAGTACAGTAGACTCGCGATTATCCGAGGTAATTGGGACCGAGATCACCTCGGATACTGGAAAACTCGGATAATACGGAGGTTAAGTGCTATTGTCGTAAAAATAACGAACAAAAATTAAATAAACAAAATTACAGACCAGTAAGCAGGTAGCAACATAAAGATTTCCGAACTATGTGTAGGAGACGGGTGGACTAATAATTTCTAGAACTGGTCTTCATATTCACGCAAAGTGACGGCTCGTCAATAAATAAACATAGCTTCTCGCTGTAATTGTCCCGCTATTAAGAGCTTTATTTTAATTTTTCTTCTTCCGATGACTGGCTCGGTTAACCCGGAGCCTTGGTTGACCGGGACTCGGGTAATCACGAGTCTACTGTATTTTTACCTTTTGGTTAAATTAAGAAAAATATGTTTAGGAATATCTGAAGGATTTTTGGTATTTCCTCCTTTTCAAACCTAGAAAATGTGTAAAAAAATACTGGTTATTTATATTGAGAATTGTCTTCTTTCTCTAAGACTAGAAAACTGAATGTTCTTCATTCATCTTTTCCTTCCGGTTTACTAATCAGCAAAATGTATCGTCGGTACTGCTCGCCAATATTTAACATTTAATCTTGTTTCTGTATATAAAATTGTGTCATGCATGTTTGCAAAGTAATATCATTCGTTTCATTATATCCTAAAAGCACATAAGATGTGAATGATTGTTGATATATGTAACATTAATTGAGTATTCTTGATTTTAAAACTACCAAAATTGTGAAAGGAACTGGATGTATATTTGAAACATTTCATTCTTTTTGCGAACGTGACAGACATTTCCGGTGGATATTTGATGTTTTTTTTTTCAGCATTGTCTTTTTGTTTCGCAACCTAGAAAAGTGCGGGAACAATACTGGATACGTCGTTTAAAATGGTTATACATTTCCTTTAAGGTAGTGTTCTTTATACATATCCTAAATGAAGTTTGTTTATGTACTTGTTATATGAACTTTCTTTTACCACAGACGAGTATTATAATCCAGGAGATAGAAGGCGATGAGCAACCAATAGAATTTCAATTAGATAACATGTGTGAAGACTTGAGGAAAATGAAAGAAGAACCGGAAAAATCAGAAGACGGCGTATTCTTTATGGATGCCTTGCATATGTACGATATGGAATGTCCACAAGGAATAGTAAGTTCTACATTGCCCTGCGAACAACGAAGGAAAATATCGGTATTGTCATGTAAATGGTATAATTCGTTGGTTTAGTTTATAATGAGTACACAAAATTATAGTAGGATTACCCGATGTACATTTAAGCAGACTTATAAGATGTTCTACTTACCTTCGATTGCTCTATTTCGACGATGTTATGATGTTAAGTAGAATCTGAGTTGAAATTGCCGCGTAAAGATTACGCGGAATTCGCATTGAGCCAAGTTATAGGTACAATCTCAGCGTTCGCTTGGTGACTTGCTAGTTAGGCGATACATAATGTATATTGACAGAAAACAAAGTACATAATCTGTGATTGAAATTTGATATAACTATTGAAATTCACCGAAGCAAGACCTGATTAAATTAACCTAATAGATAACTGAGTATGTAATAGTAATACTTCTACAATAAAATACATTTCTTTCTTAACTTTGGGTTGGGAGACTGCAAGTAATCGGAATATGAGAATGCATACTAAGATATCCTTGAGGTTCCAAAGTTTCTGGAATCGCATATCTCCTACGGAACATGATATCACTTAATCTCTCACAATCTTGGAATCACTTGCTTTTGCCTTCTCTCTTTACGTAACGTTTGTGTCTCAGTGATAACAAATAACTCTTATTACATACACTTGGCTTGAACTCGCGTTTCATTCAATTTAAGAGATAAAATTCTTAACGTATGAATAAATGTCTTGCTGTCTTTCTTCGAGCTCTTAGAACTAGAAATATAGATAAATTATTTAGAGAACAATATTAATGAAATTAATAAAAATAAAACTAAATCTAATCAGAATGATTGCTTGTCAGTACAGTATCTTGTTGGAAATTAAACCAAATTCTTTTGACTCCTCAGCTGCAAAATATCTTAAGAATACGATGAAATGATACTGATAATAGATGTTTGAGATCTAAAATTGTTTTGTAATTATTTCGTTATATTATGTATTTGTTTCCATTTTGTATTTTGCCGTTCCAAACTGAAACAGCTATAATTATTTTTTTTTCTCTGTGAAAATTGTTGGAGACCCAAGTATCTTTGTGTGTGTGGTGTGTGTGTGGTGTCATATGTTACCCTTGTTCTGCTACAGAAAACCAGAGCAGAAAGAGAGTTAGAAGGGTGGAAGGAAGAAGCAACTGGACAAAGAAGCAGACAAGAAGAGTGGCCGTTGAGTGCTCTAACAAGCGAGTCCATTCTTTTCGGTGTGTGTATGTATGTATGTGTGCGCGGCATTGTAAAAACAACCATAATTGTATATATTTCTTCTATCTTTTGTACATATTACGTAATCAATATGTATATTGGGACTATCCCCAATTTGTGTCTTTCATTCAAATATCCCAGTAGCTTCCGTTTACGGAACAATAGATTTCATTAAATTTTCTAGATCATATCAATGTTTGAGCTTATGTAGCGAATTCTGAGAGTTCTTATAACAAGAAAAAGGGGCTACATTGTCTTACAACTCTGATCTATCCGTATTCTTGGTGTATGAATTCTCCAGAGTGATCAGAGTAGATCCTAGATCATTAGGAAAATGAGCTTAGTATAAGATTAGGGTAGGGCAAACTAAATACACCATACAAATTGCCTATCGGAATAAAATACAACCGTCCTTACACAATAGGCAACGCAAGGGGTCACTAGCCAAACAATAGGAATAGGGTTCTTTCTTAAAATACAGATGAAGATCATAAATGCAAAACAAGTTATATCGATTAAAAGTGAGTTCTCTCTGTCATTGCCTAATTAGAGATGTCTTAATATGAAACTACAATATCTTGTGCAGAGAAATATATAATCAGTTTACAGGATGAAAGAAATTGGCGATGTAACAGTGGATTTGAGTACAGAGATGTTGTAAGTTAGTTGAATTAGAAGAGACATAGGGAATACCGTTGACATGCTGACAGTTCCAGAAAAAAGTTGAATTCCTCGAAGAAACAGAACAATTAACTTTATTGGGAAAGAAACAAAGTAAGGTATAGTGATCCATTTATATCTTTTACTTGAGTCGAAATTATAATTTTGCCAAATGTTTAGAACAACACAAAAGGATGTATCGCAATGTCATTTGAGCGTAGTTTACAACACATTTGTTCGCAGGAAACTATTCTTCATCCAGAATCCTACTACATTATTCTTAGATAGCATTTTGACTGCGTTGAATTACTCTAAAGACTGACCAATTAAGAACCTAAAATCAAGATTTTTACTACTGAATGACATTCAAATAGCACAGAGGATTAAGTGTATGAGAAAGAAGCTACGTAACGATTATGTTAGCAAAGGTTTCAGTGAAGCTGTCGCACGGTAGTCAAAGTGGTTTTTCTAGTTCATTCCTAAAAGACAAAACAATCTTGGACGTTGATATTAGAGCTCAAAGTATTCATAATCTTTTTAAAATGAGTCCATACTGAATGTCCAAGAAGATCAAACACTAGTCTCCTACAAGGAACGACAGTAGTGACAAACTATAGAAAACTATGAAGTTCCTCACTAGTACTGTAGTTTTGTTGATCTTCAATACCTTGCAGAGCATATGTACCAAAGGTTTTGGCCTGACCTCCACTCCACCTCCTCTCCAGCTCTGATCTGGCCCTCCACCTCCACTCCACATCACCCTCCAGCATGGAGTTCGCCCTTCATCTCCACTCCACATCACCCTCTAGCACGGAGGTCACCACCACCTCCACTCCACATCAGCCTCCAGCTCTAATCTATCCTTGCACCTTCACTCCACATCACCCTCCAGCACGGAGGTCACCACCACTCCACCTCCACTCCAGCTATGATCTTTCCCTCCAGCTCCACTTCACCTCCACTCCAGCTCTGATCTGGCCTTCCACCTCCACTCCACATCACCCTCCAGCATGGAGATAGCCCTCCACCTCCACTCCATATCACGCTCCGGGTTGGAGGGTGAGGGGAAATGATGTTGAGGGGTAACCTCCGGAGGATCAGCCTCCGGAGCATGGGCGTCGCCAAAAATATCCAGAGTGGGGCAGGTGGGGTCATAAAGATTGCTCTGAACAATGTTCCAGTTTCCGGAACGAAAGCTTGAATACGTTTCGCAAGGAAATTTTTACTTATTGTGTGAGTGACGGTGTGACGGTTGACACGCTAAAATTTTGCAATTATAAATTTCCTAGGTTTCTTGTTGGCTTCACTACGCATGTTCTAATTCTAGCAGAACAATGAGTAAGCCCTTGTTGCTACAATATTTGTTGATTTTGATTGGAGGTGTTATTGACACTCTGGGGTAGCCCCCGGTCACCTCTCTGAAGGAAACAGTGGATGTAAGTAATGATGCATCTTACTTGGCAAATTACTGGAATGTCGTTTTAGTTTGCTATACTGAAATATTTTCAAAATGAGATTATTTAAGGCCTTTTGGCACCTTTGGCGTCATACACCTATGCAATTACGGTTATTCTAATTTCTCAGCTAAAATAAACAATGTCAAAATCTAGGATAGTTCATTTGATACACATTCACATGTATTATTGGGGCCGCTTTCCAAAATTTCATCATTGCTTGTCATTTGTCCAGTATCTTCAAAAATATGAAAATTCACACACACACTCGCACCGTAGATAGTGGTACGAACTTACGAAGGCCACTGAACTATTTTATTTCACTATGTAGTAGTGAAACAAGTCCTCCTCCAGCATGGAGTTCGCCCTCCACTCCATATCACCCTCCAGAATGGAGGTCACCACCACCACCACTCCACCTCCACTCCAGCTCTGATCTGGCCTTCCACCTCCAGGTTGGAGGGTGAGGGCGAATAATGTTGAGGGGTGACCTCCGGAGGGATACACACCTTTGATGTGTACTCTTCAAAATCAGCAGATTGGTTTGATGCTGACAATAACTTTATTACCCAACACAACATTTATCCAAAAGAAAGTCTTTTGTTACTATAGTCTTGTGACAACCTCTTATTTCTCATGTCATGCTATAAAATATATTAATGGAATCATGTGTATTTTCCGAATTGTTTATTGTGGTTTCCATAGTTGGACATGACTACCGGTAATTTAGATGTAATATATACTCTCATCAGGATTAAGCGCAATACAAATATACAGAGTTTTCTGCAAATCAAGTAATATCCAATTTCTATAGTCGAATAATTTGATGGTGGAAGAATGTTGAAGGGTAATAGCTACTCCTCAACCTTGTTAGTGCATGCGGAATTGGACGAAAAACGTACTTGTGAAATAAACTGTAAACATAATATACGGGACATTTCACTAATTTCTGGTAAATAAGTTCTAGATATATAATTTTTGTTTTTCATTTTAGCTCTTCTGATGATAGTTTGAAAAAAACATGCATACTGAAAAATGTACGTAAAAAGCAGATAGGTGTAAAGTACTCAAAATAAAAAAGATAAAATATAGTAGTGAACAATTTTTTTAAAGTCAATTTAAAACAAACGTTGATAATGCATGGTATTAGCGGGAATCTTTCTGATTCTTCCCCCATAGATATGACTATGCATTAACTCTTGTTGTAAATTCAGATCTGTGCTGGAAAAAAAATCAGAAATTGTTCTGCTTGATCATCTACATCCTAGGATAGTTTTTTGTAGCACTGCCTGCAGAATTACGAAATAATTAGCTATAAACATAATTTTACTCCTTTACGATAGAAAAATTTACAGCTTTCATAATAGCGCAATACTATAAATTATTTAATCCTTACTTGGAAAATATAGAAATTATTTTAAAGAAACAAACACACAAGAAGCGTACGACAGAAAATGAGAAAATGCCAAAGGAAGAAAAATAAATCAAGACAGAACACATTTCAAGTGATTTAGTTTTACATTTTCACGCCCAAACACATTAAAACTTGTCATGTATTCGGCACTGAAGAACGATAATAAAGGATGAATTAATTTCACAAGAAATTAATAAACGAAATATAAAGAAAATGAAGACAAAGGCTTCTTGAACAAAAGAGCCCGGGTTTCAGCATAACTGCTCGGTGGAGTATATTAGCTACGATCGCTGACATGAAATAAGCACAATAGAGATTGTTCGTGTTTGTGTCCCGCTCAGGACGAACCTAAGGTTTACAGAATGTTCACATATTCCCTGTCACATAATGCGAACGCCGGTACAATATATTAAACAGAGAGAATTATTGCTACCTTTTCCATTCCATTCCACAGGAGAAAGCTCGCCAAGGTACATCATCGTTCAGACGTAACGATGCGGAACATTCAAGTGCAGCTGAAATTAGAAACTATTTGGAAAGTTTCGCTACATTTGTAACAATACTATTACTACTAGAAATATTAATAATAATAATAATAATAATAATAATAATAATAATAATAATAATA
>JAGDQP010003146.1:0-29208 GCA_022664845.1 Lepisma saccharinum
GTCGAGTCGAGTTTAGCGAAAACTCGACTCGAACTCGCTCGAATCCATTCCTACAAATTAAGAATGACCAAGAATTAGTGCTTACCGTTGAAGACAGGATTAAAGAGAGATGAGCCGAATATTTCGAAACGCTTCTAAATGAAGAAAATCCTAGAAAAGTTCCTAGCGACGGAACTCCAAATCCTGGACCAACGCCAAGAATAAACCGAGAAGTAGAAAAAGCAGTAAAGAAAATGAAGACCGGAAAAGCTACAGGTCCTGATTGCATACCAGTAGGAGCGTGGAAGAGTTTGGGACCATAATTTATAGGATCTGATGTAAAAAATCTATGAACAAGAAAAAATGCCGACTCAGTGAAGAGATAGTGTTATTGTACCAATTTTTAAGGAGAAGAGAGATATACAGGACTGTGGAAACTATAGAGGAATCAAACTAATGTCACACGCGATGAAGATTTGGGGGGAAATTATAGAAGGAAGATTACGTGAAGAAACATCAATAGGAGAAGAACAATTTGGGTTTATGCTAGGAAAAAGTACAACGGATGCAACTTTTATATTAAGAAACTATGGAAAAGCATCAGGAAAAGTAAAAATGAATTGCATATGGTCTTTATTGATTTAGAGAAGGCCTACGACAGAGTACCACGTCAGGAAGTATGGAGATGCTTGAGGGAGAAAAGAGTGCTAGAGAAATATGTAAGGATAATCCAAGGTATGTATACAAGTACTAGAACTCAGATAAGAAGTGGGGATTAACACGCCAAATCCCTTTTATGGTTGGATTACACCAGAGTTCAGCCTTAAGCCCGTACCTCTTCAACGTAGTCATAGATGTTATAACTCAGGATGTGAGAGATGAAGTCCCCTGGTGTATGATATTTGCCGATGATATTGTACTATGCAATACTAATAGGGCAGAACTTGAAAGGAAAGTAGAGAGTTGGAGGAAGTCTCTGGAAGATAGAGACCTAAAGATTAGTAGAAAGAAAACTGAGTATCTTGAGTTCAACGGAGAAGGAAATGGAGAAGTGATGTTGCAAGAAGAACGATTGACTGAGAATGGCGATTTGGACTCTGAAATAACACAGAGAATGCAGGAGGGATGGCGAAACTGGAAGAAAGTAAGTGGCGTTCTCTGCGACCGCAGAGTCACGGCGAAGAATAAAGGAATGATTTACAAAACAGTGGTTAGACCAGCGATGATGTACGGAGGAGAAACATGGTCCATAAAGAAAGCACAAGAAAAGAGATTAGATGTCACCGAAATGAGAATGCTACGCTGGATGTGTGGGATAACAAGAAGAAACAATGTGAGAGTTAAGAGCAACAACCAAGGCTGTAGAGATATCTAAGAAGATACAAGAAAGAAGACTGCATTGGTATGGACATGTAATGAGGAGAACAAATGACTATGTAGTCAGAAGAGTGATGGCATTGGAAGGGAAGAAGTTCAGGACAGGGCTTTGTGGAGAAGACTCATCAGAAACGTCGATCGCACGTAGGTGGTAAAAGATGAAGAGAAAGAAGAAGAAGAGTATGATCTAAGTAGGAAAACACATGTTTATTTATAAAATGTTTGAAATAATGAATAATATATACATATTAATGAGTATTCGGTAAATGCACTATCTTTTACAGGGTACATTTGTCGTGGCCGCCATGTTGAAGTCGGCCATCTTGAATCTTGCTCGCTTTTTTTCAGATAGTAAGGGGGTCATGCAACATATCAATCTGGGCTAGAATTTTACCAGAAATACACAGGTGAAGTCAGTTTTGCCATTAATTTATTTTTGAGAGAGATGTGATATTAGTATGCGTAGTTGAGTGAAAAGATCATAAATCTACTCTGTGTTTCTTTTAAACAATGCAATAAATGAAAACCCAATGCACGTAATGAGTACTGTGTAAGTGATTCCCGGTACTAATTACTTGTGCATTGGGAAAAGATTGAGTTCTGTCGGCAGCTCAGAAGCTTGTCCAAGAATATCTCAGTGGGATAAATGTAATAACAATTTCGGACGTTACTTTGAAGTAATAAACGGTCAATGACACTTTCGCGTCTCACTCCTTTTCATTTGATTGTCTCTTATACAAAATTGTTAGGTTGACTACGACCTTCAAATTGTAATAATTCTCTTTCTGCGTTCATTTTTTACAAAGCAATCGAGAAACGCACGAAGTCGCTAGTAATGCTTGTTGTAACATTTATTGTTGTTCTTCCCGGAGGGGAACCTAAAGACGGTATCTACACTTCAGAGTACATTACGAAACTTCTACGCATCCTCACAGAAAATCGAACGGGAGACTTCTTGGTTAATGCTAGGAAGACGGGAAAAAAGCACTCAACCACGCGGAGACACCAATGCTAATAAAAGAATAGAATTGCCTGAAACCAAAACCTTGTATGTGCTACGATAGAAACTCTAGCTCTCTTACCTGTAGTACGTCGGATTCAAAGTCAGTTGGGGTTAAATAGAACCAGGGATTTCGCCAGGAGTTTCAGTGTGGGGGGGATGTAAAGTCAAAATTGGGAGGCTGTATGTGGAGTTTTACACAGTTTCTATCAATTTTTTATCGTCATTTTTTTAAAGTTGAGGGGTTGCTCTCAAGGATTTGGGGGCTGACACCCCCTACAGAGGGAAGGGGTCTGGCGGAATCACTGAATAGAACGCAGAGGCTTGAAGATCACATTAACCAAGCGTTAAACCTTACAAGGTCGTTTATAACGTTAAAAAGGAGCCAAAAGGAATGCAGAGCTAATTAGACCTGAGTCAGAGATTTCTAAAGGACATAAATAATTGAAGGAAAAGAGCGAACTTTGCGGAAGAGATCAAAGAAATTAAACTATTTAGGAAGGAGGAGAGGAAAGGATAACCAATAATTCGTTCCCGCTCAGGCTCCTTTATAGAGTTAATTTGTCTCTATGAAATCCATGAATATCAATCGTTTTTGCTTCTGGAAAGGAGTGGCGAGAATAAAATGTTTTCCTTCGTTTAAAATCTGAAGAATGGAAACGACTTAGAAATCCAGAATTATCACAAACAAGAGAAACTCTCATCCTTTTGTAACCTTGTCGATTGAACATGTAACGGATGACATTGTCGACTTGAGGGCAAGGACAATCAACTTGTTATGGGAAGTGACTATCTATCTATTAAAAAATCATATATTTATTTCTACGCATGTATGTTCATAATTCAGCAATATTTCTTCTGTAACTATACACTGTAAAAAAGAAAGACCAGTTCTTTTATATATTTTAAACGTACTTCTTTTACACTCACATACCGACATTTTGAGTTTAAAAATAAGAGCACTACAATCGCTACTGTAGGTTACAAGAAAGTGGCGGCGTAAGAGCGGGCTAGCGGTTTACACGTCCCGGACCTCAACTACCGAAGGACCGGTCGCAGACACAAGTGAATAACAGCTTGTGGCGAACATCGATGGTGACGTAATAGCTATGCCGTCTCAGGACTCTTAGTAATGTGCGCTTGACTGTAATAGCTGAAGCATGAATCTTCACAATCTGAACAACAATTGTCATGTATATATCGCGGCGAATGAGTGAGAAGATATCTGTCTTGGCAAGTAAGCCCTCGGTTTTTACGCGCGGCTCAGAATAACGGAAAATAACATGTTCCGGACAAAGATAGCAGTATGCGGTCACGATTGTGTTCGCGAAAGGGCATCTATCAATTTTACTTGCCCCGGGCTCCAGATTGCCTTACGTCGCCACTGTTACAGGACACTAAAATAGGGTCAGTTGAATATAAATATAGTTAATAGACATTACCAGCATTCCAAGTTTTTGTCATAGACTTGAAGATAGTGAACTGCAAATTCTTAATGTGCAATTATTGTGTTGAGAGTTTCACACTAAATATATTTGAGTCCAAATAGGCAAATTATCCGTATTGTCTTGCGTCACTAAATGAGGCAAGATAATATTGGCAACTTGTTTTGTTTAAAGCAACATATCTCCTGTTTGATTACAGCTATGTAGGCGAACAGTTTTTGGCATTATAACGCAAGGGTCAACCGTCAAAAGAGCTTGAGAAATATTGATTTTTTTTTTCAAACTATTGTCATAGAAAAATGGAAATTTAAAAAAAATATTACAGCAATTTATCTTATATCTTACTACATTTTGAGTTTATTTTATGGTCTTTAGGCATCTAAAGCTCAGACCGGGATAGGGTAGGGGAAAGGATGCCGGAAGGAGTCAGCCAGGGTCTAGTTTGAAGGTACCATTCAGGCATTTGCCTGGTATGACTGAGGAAAAAGCTTGGGAAAACCTCAGTCAGGATCGTCGGCCGCTGGGATTGAACCCACGACTTCCCAAAGCCACCATTTAGATGCCATGAATATAGGGTAATCCACGGGTAATCTATCTTCTTGGCAGATTTATTTGATGATTGATGTAAATGACAATTTTATGGTGGATAAATCAAGAAAGGAAATCTGTTACAGGTGTATTTTCGTTTGAAAAATAAAACATTTACAACAGGACTCTGGTGAAAGTCCCCAAGTAATGTGAATCCTTTTCACATTTTCTTCTCCTGTTGTTGTTGCCAAAATAACAAATACATTTATTCTGATGCATTTGTTATCACAAATAAGAGAAAATAGTATGCAAGAATGTATCTATTTTATATTCTGCAGTTGCATCTTCCAAATATTTTTATTAACATCTTCCCCTCAGCCTTTCTTTTTATAAAGTCTTGAAGTGTTCCTTCCCTTCCCCCCCCCCCCCACAATCAGTACTCAACAAAAGAAAATCAGCATGTGTGATTTGTGTTGACATTCCAGGAATCCAACTTTGAGAATAACAAATGACTTTCCCTAACAGTTTATTATAAAAAAAAAAGAGCGCTTTCACCCGGAATGTCAATAACTTGAAAGTGGAAGAAGAAGATACATACACACATACACACACATACAGAGAGAGAGAGAGAGAGAGAACACGTAATGTGCGTGTTCATTCATAAATGCACATATTATGTGCACTAACACAGCCTATTAAATGCTTGTATGAACTTCTTCAATAGGGATATGATTAACCCTTTACATTAATGCAATGCAATCCTTTTGATTTTAAAGTGATGGCCATTTATGCTTTATTTTTACTTTCATATTTCTCCCCTCCTCCTTTAAAAGGATTGCGTGAAAGTGTAAAATATTTCATATTAACTGTTCTTTTTTTATTATTTCTCTTAATGTCAATTCTTTTGCAAATATGTCCTTTCCTTTTTTTTCTGTTTTTAAGAAATAAAAAAAAAAGAAGTTTCCCTTTCAAAGTTTATGCTGTAAAACATCTGATGTGGGTCAGTGAGGCAAATCAACAGAGGCTGCATAATTTCAGATGGAAAATAAGAAAAACACAGATAGGTCTACGTACTAACAAATATGCGTTCACTGACAGATTTTTTTTTCCTTGTGAATAAAAAAAAGTATTTGGGGAGAATGCAGTACAGGGATCTTAAACACTAACAGAAGTTACGGGCGGCAGATTCTTTTAGGCGTGTTAGACCCTCTCCATTCCAGAGCTGAAACGCGTCACCGGGTCAAGCTTTGGACCGGTGTCAGCTCTGCTCTATTCATCTTACTCTTTATCTTAGCGTAAGTGTTTTCTTCCTAAATACTGTCAAAAAGTTGTCTTTGTCTTCTTCCTCTCTTTTCCTTAACCATACCCTTTGGTTTCATTCTTCAGTATTCGTGCATAAACAATGTCCTTACCAGTTTATTTTTCTCTTCTTCATTAGTGTTTGTCTCTCGTCTATCTTCTTCAGCATCTTTTTGATACACGTCTTCTGTTTACAGCTGGTATTTCCCATTCTTCTTCGTGTCCACTTTTAATTTCAAAGCCTATCTCAAAGAAGAAGCATTCCGTATCGAATATCGGATGTTCCTCCGATACGAACTCTTACGTATTGCCTGTTTCAAATCATAGATGGCAGTTCTTCTCTTGTTCTTTTTAACGCTTTAACATAAACGCCCTCTATATTTACTGCACAGTACTATTTTAAGTAAACACACTTTGCTTACAGCACCAAACTGTATTTATGAAACAACATTCCGGATTTTTATTATAAGCATTAACATGGCTCACCTCTGTTTACCACGAAGGGCACGAACCTGCGTAAGTAATTCTAAACGTGGTGACTGAGAAATTGTATCAGGTTATCCCATAAGTAATGTCGTATGTGCGATGACCGCTGCAATGACGCCATCTGACGAGCGAATAGTGAAGTAGACGCCACGTGAGTCATATAGGACACTTGATTGTACAGCAGCGTGTAGAAGGAGAACAATCTATTCCACATTTTGGAAGTGTGGGTTGTGTTTGATTGTGGCAGTGTCGGAGGACCACATACGTCATGTCATGCTGTATGAATTTCACCAGGGACATCCAGCCAGCGCGGCGGTACGAAACATCAATGCTGTATATGGTCAGGATGTGCTAAAGTGCCAGAGTTGGCTCCAGAGGTTTCGGTCTGGGGACACCAGTCTCACCGATAAGCCACGAGAAAGGATACCCGTGCAGCTGGATAACGATGTCCTACGAGCAGCGGTGGAGGCAAATCCAATGCAAACTGTTGAGGAACTGGCCAGCGAACTCAATGTCATCATTCGACCGTTCATCGCATCTACAGGACCTTGGGTACGTGTCGAAACTCAGAAAATGGTCACCCCATGCGTTAACGCCTCAACAGAAGCAGCAGCGAGTTGACATCTGCAGTTCCCTGCTCATCCTTCACAGACGTGAGCCATTTCTGGACAGAATGGTGACGGGGGATGAACGGAAATGCAAATGCTTACTGTCAGCAGCTTGAACGCTTACGGACTGCATTGTTGGAGAAACGTCCTGCTCTGGTTAATCGCAAGGGTGTGCTCACCCACGGTGATAACACGCGCCCACACACGGCAAGGAGGACCCGTGCTAAGATCGTGGAATATGGGAATAAGCTAACAACAAAAATCAGTTAGTATTGTTTATGGGTGAAGGTTGACCGAACCATGGGTGAAACCTTTTTCATAGCAAGGGTTTTTATTATGATATAACAGCTTAACATTTAGCATTATACTAATAATAAATGGACACAATATAGAGCGTAAAATTAATTAAACATACAACCATCTATGCTTTCAACCATGTTTCAACCAATATTCAGGAAACGATAAAAGTTAAAAAAAGAAACTGTTAAACTTGGTTGAAAGTGGTGTTCAGTTCATTGCTGCTTACACAGGAAACGCTTACATTATGTATTCACATTTAAAGGCGCTATTACACGATCGAGCTTGCTTAACAATTTGCTCGACGAGCTTCCTATTGAAGAAGCTCGAGTATACCTTGCGCTATTACATTATCGAGCTTGCTCGACAAGCCTGCCCATCGAGTAAGCTCGACGGATTGTGTTGCTAGTAAACTGTTGAGCTTGCTGATCAGCTTCCTCGACGAGCAAGCTTCTCAGTGTAAGATGTTATTAAACTTTCGACCTTGCTCCTCGAACAAGCTCGCGCGAGCACGTTGATCAGCAAAGCTCGCTCGCTAGTGTAATAGCTCCGTAAGAATAAGGAGAAGCAAACACCTTATTCCAGTTCAGATACCGAAGTGACATTCATTCTAAACGGGTCTTTAATTTTTACACCGAGCAGCGTTGCTAGAGCGTTGACCTAGCAATCGAAAGGTCCTGAGAACGATCTCAGCGGTAGCCTATCCCGACTGAGGGCTTTTCCCGAGTCACACCACGCAAATGCCGGGTTGTTATCTATAAACTAGGCTGCGGTTGACTACCTTCCAATATCCTCTCCCCCACTGTATCCCGGTCTGACAGTAAGATACAAGGCCATAAATAAATTCAATTTTAATACAGCGCTATTGATTATACTTCCTGACAGATAGGCAACTGAAATTACGCATAATAACGACACTGTTGATCATCTTCAAGGATAAAGTCTTGATTGTTGGTACAGTAGACCAGTTGACATTTGAAGACAACAGGGAAAGAACATGCTTTGTCAGTTTTTGGCGAAAATAAGATAGTAGGACCATCCGTTAGTTCTTTGAAGGACCTTTCTAACAAGCTATCACGCATGAAGGTAACACGCATAGTCCGTCTGCTACAAGCAATTCTGTATTTGATTTTCAGGCACGCGCAATGCTAATTCTGAACTTTAAAACTCTCTCCTGTTAAATCAAGAAAAATGGACAAGGCACATTCTTTTTCTGTAGTCTTCGTTGAATCTAATGTTGTAGGAACTTAATTGCTTAGTTGCCATGGCAACGGTAAATGTTTAACATTTAATACGCTTGAACCCGTAGGAATATTTCCCCTACATCGTTATGTAATGTCTGGCTAGAATAGGTACAATCGTTCCTACGAGGGGCGTTCAATGATTTATCCACCTGAGCATGATAATAAAGTCTGATTATGAAACTCACGTCACTATTTTTCAAAGTAGTCTTCCTTGATTGTCTACGCACTTGGTCCAGTTGGGCTTGCGTGAGCGAATACGCGCGGAACAGAAGGAAACATCTTGGCTTATGTGAAATACTGTTACGGTTTCCTTGACTGCTTTATCGGTGAGAAATCGTCGCCCACACAGAAATTTCTTCAGGTTCCGATACAGACAGTCACTAGGAGTCAGGTCTGGGCTATAGGGTGAATGGTTAATGTCTATGAAGCCACATTTCTTGATATTAGCCTGCGATTTGCATGAGTTACGCGAGGGCGCATCGTTATGGAGCAACAGCTGACAACTTCCCAGGGTGTTTCTGCTTGACAACCTCGCGTAAAGACATCATTGTAGAAGCATGGGTGTCTCCAGTAATGGTTGACTTGAGTGGCATGAATTATACGTTAACACCTTCTGTGTCCCAAAAACTGTTACCATGATCTTTTCAGCTGACTGTTGCACACGAAATTTCTTGGTAGCTGCGCATAAACTCCTGTCTGGTCTCAGGATCATGATACTAGGTTAGACCCTTGTTTCATGTCCCGTAATAATTCTTGAGTATAAGTTATCTGGGTTGTCTCTAAACGTGCCTAAATTCTCTTGGAAACCTTGCTGGCAAAATGCCTTCTGCTCAGGCGTCAACATTTGTGAAAACCCACCTGCGACTGACCTTTGACATCCTCAAGACTGTATGGATAATACTGTGAACTGTGACAGTAGAAATGTCCAGTTCATGAGCTATAATAACACTGACCTTAACACGACGACCTTGAAAATCATGGCCTCCAATTTTTGGCACATTTCCTCTGAAGATGCCTCTAAGGTCATCCTGAATGTGAGTCATCTTCAATCGATTCCCTCCTCTGCTTAAATAACTTAACCCAGAACTTCACTTGACAGTATGAAGGTGCATCATCACCATGATACAGTAAACATCCTCTCGTGGAGTTCTTTAGGCTCCTTCCTTTCCTTTGTTAAGAATTTTTGTCACGGAACAAAGCTCTAAAGTGCCCACTTTTACTGCTGACCCGCACGGCACTGCGCTTACCATCCTAAGTGCTTATTGCAGACGGATTTGTAACTTCACGTGTTGCAAGGCAAGTATGTTGTAACCTGCAAAAGCAAGCTCAGCTCTCTTGCATTGAAAAAGAATACCGGGGTAGGTTACTTATTGAACGCTCCTCGTATGTAATATTCGAATGTATGTTTAATATTTCATTATGACGGCCTCCGGGCTACCGGATCAGGTAGTAATGTAATACTATATCTACTATCACTCAGGTGTTCGGGAGATGGCGCGCGAACTTCTCTATTTACAAAAATTGAGACTATGCCGTAGTTATTTCGATTACTATTGGTATACATATAATGTATGCTACAGAAAATCAATGTATGCTATCATTTATTGTACGCATCAGCATAACCTGTAAAAACTGGCTATGCAATGTAGATTACATACAAAACACAGTAAATAGTGCGCCAATTGACTTATAATTGGTTATTTTAACTAATCTCTTCACCCCTCCTTATTCCGAGAGATCCTTAGCAATCTCTTGAAAGGTGGCGAGAGGTCTGTCCAGATCTTTTGGCGAGAGATTATCGGACTGGTCTCTTGAATCTCCATGACTGGTGTTGTGGTATTTCTTACTGAGAGTCACGAGAGGAAATCGATTCCCTTTCCTCTTGAACAATAACCTCTTTTGGGTAGAGACCATTTGCAAGGATCGGATACGCTGCGGATTATCATATTCACGATAATATATAGAAAAACTTACTTCCAACATCCTTTCGTTCAACGGCAGTTTATGAGGAATCCACTTCAAACGCACTCTGCATTCAACGGGGCGTTTCCATTATACTTTTCATTTAACGGGATACCATTATTCCTTTAATCTACTATTCACGTGGTCCACTAAAGGCATACAGAGGTAGTTCTACTGTTTACGTACTTTGTCGTGGGAAGCTTGAAACATGTCAAACGTCCCTAAGACAAGCTTTTTCATCAGTTCCTAGGTTATCCATCGTTATCCTGTTTGTCATCACCTTGCGTGAAAGGTTTGCGATTATTTCTGGCTGGAGAACGAATTCTGAACTGTTACACTGTTACCATGTGTTTCCCACAGAAATAAAAAAGAGTATATTTTTATCTCTTTGAGTCTTATCATATGAAGCTAAGTTTCGTACTTTACTACTAGCTTCTAATAACATTTGAACGATGTATTAAACACTGTATGTAATCTGGAAGAAATTCATCTTGTCTATTATTTCAAAATATACCATTTTGGGTATTGCATCTTTCAACTCCGACACTCCCCTTCCCCCATAAAAAAAAAACAAGCAGTTACTAGTATTTACTTTGGAATTAAAATTTGCAATCACCTGAAGATACCAGTACTTCCTGGGTAGCTTATATTTTGTCGTTCTTAAATGTTAATTTCTTATTTCAATTGAGTACTGCATTTCCCTCATAACTTCTTGGTGCCGTCAAATTGAAAGATACGTATGAATAAGAACAGAGTCCTTGAAAAATAATGTTTTCTTGTTGTGTTCTTATTTGTTGCTCCAGTGAGTCAGCCTGGTGATCGAGGTCAAAAAGAAATATATGGTTTGTTTTGAAATAAAAGTGTTTACTTTTTCTTCTATATGTTATTAATAGGGTTCAGAATTTGATTTAATGTCACCTTCTATCTAAGGGCTTCTAAACCATGGTAATTATAACACAAAATTTATTTCACTTCAAACTGAAGGTTTTTTTTTTCTTTCAGGTCATTTTTTAAAGCTTAACTCTTATTTTTTTTCAGTACTAGCTAGACCGAGTCTCTTATAAGCAACTAAAATAAAAAAATATGATCAAAAAATTCGTGCTCTAAATTTATAGTTATCCAACTAAAAATTATTTTTTATTGTCATTTCTTTGTTGTGTGTCATATCGAATTTAATATTCTTATCTCTTACATTTTTATACATTTTAGAATAATGTCAACGGTACCCCTGAATCCAGGGAAATACAAGAAATTCAATCCTATATAGATACACCCAAAATTGACACGAGAAATGGGGTAGCTTTGGGCAAAATTCTTTCTGCACTCGTGGCTGGAGTATTCTCTTTGCAATCAAAAATTAAGAGCAGATCCTTCCCCTTTGATTTGATGGCGAAATTATGAAAAATCGGTTTATATAGAAGAGAAATATTGATAATTTTCAATTTGTGTTATGTGCAAAGTTTGGCTATTAACTTTTTTTTTTCAAATTGCATTGAAAATAAAGACTTCCCCAGAGGAGACTTACTATATTTGAAAAATATTTACGACTTCAACTGTCAAATACGTGGTTTACATATTTGGAAAGAAAGAGATTCTAGTTTGTAACAAAGAAAAATACAATGAAGAGAATTTCGAACGAATGAAAAAGTATTTCTAAGTTTTATAGTTTAAAATTGTGGCCCCACCGAACTGATACTAGTGACAAGCAAAGCCACGTGAAATAGCTATTGTAAATCTTTGTCGAATTTTTGTTACAATTTCTGTACTAACAAAATAGGAAGCATAAGATTATATTAGAAAAAGGAACATTCATGGACTCATTATTGGCGGAAGATTCCAAGAATCCGAAGAAATAGTTCTTCTAAACAGTGGCGGAGCAAGGCAATCTGGGGCCCGGGGCAAGTGAACATGATTGAGGCCCTTTCACGAAAACAATCGTGAGCGCTACTATACTACTGGCCATAATATCCAACTTCCCCGTTATTCCGAACCCCTCAGAAAACTGGTGAACTTGATGGGGACTCACTAGCCAAGACGGAGAACTTCCCGTTCACTCACTATAAACCTATGAATGATAATGAATATTGAGATTGTGGAGGTAACTATCATAAGCTAACTTAAACGGGTTCATGAGGTCTTCCCACTTTCCCAGGGACAAAACAGCGTTTCTTCCAGAAGATTTTATTCGGGGTTTCGTGAGGGACTTGAGAAAATTATAAATAAGCCTATTGACTCTAATGTGCTAAAGATATAAAACAACAATAGGCCCTAATGTTCCTTAACAATATGTTGTACTTCCTTAGTTACCATCAAAAGTAGCTGAACAATATGTGCTGTTATATACGTATTTCAGTATACGTAGGAGTAATAATACAAGGGAAAGAAACAGTGAAAATAAATGCTGTTGGTGATATCAAGACCAGCTTGTTTCGTTTTGAAGCAATGTAATTTTTAAGCATTGTATAAAAATACTTATAAACAATATTAATAAAACGCAAGAGACGTACTGCAAAACAAAGGTAACCAAAAATGTGGAATTAGTAAACTATATAGATATGTGAAAAACACAGAGACTAGAAATTATCTTTCCAGGCGTCCATTACCAAACGGGTCCTTGTCCAAGCATCATAAATTGTTAGGAAATTGGCACAAACACTTGTTAAACACTTCTAGTTTTTAAACGCTGGGGAAAATTTGCAGGTATCTTAAAAATAGTTGGAGAAGATAGTAGTATACTTTTACTTTTACATGGTTAAAAGTACAATGTTTTACTTTTGCAAAGGAATATTGGAAAAGATAAAATGATATAAAACTTTTACCGTTAATTATGTTTCTGTCCTTTACTTTCTCACGACATTCAAATGGATTTGAGGACTTTTGGGAATCGCCAAAATCTTACTAATGCATTCGAAAGTGATAAAACGAACTCAACAATGCCAATATCCCAATTTCAAAATTTCTGCAGAAGAATCCGTTTCGAAATTGACATCTGACTTGTACCTGCCGTAATAATATTTCAGGTACGTTGTGCGTGTACGTCTATAGGACAATATATCATTTATACGTTTTATAATAACATGTCAGATACGTTAAGCAATCGTAGACATTTTTCCAGTTTGTTAACAAGAGCTCAGGATTATTCAGGGTTCCTATACAATATATTAAAATTAAAGTAAATAAAATTCCAATAAATACGGGGGTGACATTTTCTACATATGCCTCGGGCGCTGAAATACCTCACAACGGATCTGCTTACCATATTTACATAAATTATTTGCCTCAATTTCTGCTGCAAACAGAAAATATACATAACCGCATTCCGAAAATGTTGAAAAAATGAACAAATTTGAGCGGACATGCACTAATGACTATGCGTTTCAGAATTGCAAACGAAGTACTCTACAGCACATTTGACTACAACATAAGACTGTTTTCAAACTTACTTTTAAATTTGAATTTTGGGATTTTGTCCCAGTTTTTTCGATATCGTCCCAGTGTTGAGCAGTGGGGGCTCCTCGACACTTGGGGCCCGGCGCCTTGCGCCGCTACTGCTTCTAAGTGAGCTTCAGACAATTTCATGTCCCTCCTCACCTCTTCTTGAATGCCCCTTTTTCCATTTATTGTCGTACACAGATTATGGTAACCCTTACGGAAAGACGTGTTTCAAGTTCAGGCTTGTAGCGATACCAAGCTTTCACGGACAATAAACTAAACCTTGTCCAGCCAATTGCGGTGTACGGGGTTGGAAGAACGTATTTTTACTCCATTAAGCTTCATTTTTGTTTTTCTTTTACCCTCACGATGGCAAGTTTTCTTCCAGAAATGTAATATTCCTTTTCAGTGACTGTTGATTCTGTCTCCATAAGGTGCCATTTATCATCCCACAGGATTCCAGAACAACATTTGACGACAATATACACAATAACAAATAAGTAACATTACCCCTTTTACTTCTACTCGCTTACTTAATTTCGATCGGTTCCACTTTTTCTCGCTTGCCTCAGAAATTTTTCAAAGACAAATGAAGACAATGATTGGTTATTACTGTGGACGTGCAGACCTAGCACCTGCCAACAACAGCAGCACCTCTAGAATCTCTCTCTTTTTTTTTTAACTAATCTTACTTCCCCTAAATGCTTCAAACACGTCCGTCTAGCGCCTGGAATACGAGTATATGAACTCCGTTGCAGAGGTATGTCACAAATATGTAAGATAACTTGAGATTTAAGGGAAAAAGAAGTTATTGGAAGGTATTGAAATGTAACTGTGAAGAAAACGGGAAAAGATCAAACAGGTAGATAGAGTGAGCACTATGGAGGTATTAAACAAGGCATCGGAGCAGAGGGACCTCATGAAAATAATTGTAGAGTGATCCAGTATCCTTTAGCATACTGAATTAAGAACAATAAGATAGTCGGTGCATTCACTGCCCACAAGTATCACGGAAAGCGTCGCCCATGTTGCATGAAGAAGGAAACGCTAATACATGAATGACTGAATAGTAGTCTCCCCTCTAATGATGAATTTAGGTTCCTAAACAGCGTATTCAACAATACAGAAGAATTTCAAGCTCACTGGTTTGAGTACTAATATGCCATCCACCAACTTCAATAGTTTAGACAAATTTAAGGGGATCGTAATTTTAACGGAGGTCTATGACGTCGTGAATTGAATAGGCTATTGTTGTGCAGCTTTACCTATATTCCTGCCCATATAGTTTGCAAGCTTATGGCAAGCTTGATTTATAATTGATTTTCGCTTGTGTAGTTACGATTGGTGTAACAAGCTTGATTCAAGTTTGAAATTGACTGTTGACTTGATATTGCAAATTTGAGTCAAGCCTTAGGCTTGTCGTGGCATTGCAAGCTTCCAACATTTATGAATCAACTCTGCTAGTGGGGTGATCACGAGCCGCCACTGTGTTTTGGAATACCTAAGTTACATACTTGTTTGTCTTTATTAAAAGGACAGTTCAGATTGATTGCGAAACAGATCGCTAGATGACAAAGATAGAAAGTCTTGTTGTTGTATGTACTAACGTTAACTTTGTTGACACTGTATTTTGTTCATAACTCGTTTGTAAGAAAGGTCGAATTCATTCAGTGCGTTTGCTTCATGCAAACAGCTTTCCATGCACAACACTAAACATACGTAGGCTTCAAAAGAATAGGGTGAAAAAATAAACGGAGACATTGTTTGTGTATTATAACCTACTTGTTATCTTCTAGTGCTGTTGTTCTCATTTTTTATTTTTAAAATGATTTCTGACTGTCACGCGAGTAACTCGGAATTAGCACATTTTGTCACTTTGCAAAATGTACCAGGTGTATGCATAAGTTTTTGCCGGATTTTGTGGTAAAGAAAACACGTAATTTTCAAAGTAAATTAATTTTGTTTTATTCAAAATATTGGCCATCAGCTTCTACACATTTCGCCCATCTTTCAGGTAATTGATGCATACCATGCCAGAAAAACTGCTTGTCTTTTGCGGAAAACCATTCGTCGAGCCATTTTCCAACGTCTTCGAAATTGCTGAAGTGCTGCTCTGCGAGCCCCATTGATGCGAAGAGGTGATAGTCAGATGGCGCCAGGTCTGGGGAGTACGGCGGATGCGGAACGATATTCCATTCAAGCGATCTCAAGGTGTCTTTCACTGGTTTTGCTGTGTGAGACGGTGCATTGTCGTGTAACACAATCACTTTGCCATGTCTTCGGGCCCATTGCGGTCGTCTTTCGATCAATGCGTGATTTAAATTAATCATTTGTTGGCGATAGCGTTGTGCATTAACGGTTTCGCCGGGCTTCAAGAGTTCATAATACACAATACCGCTCTGGTCCTACCAGACACAAAGCATGGTCTTCTTGCCGAAGCGATTTGGCCTTGGTGTTAAAGGACCGGCTTCGCCAGGTGAAAGCCACGATTTTTTCCGTTTCGGGTTTTCAAAATAAATCCATTTTTCGTCACCCGTCACAATTCGATACAAAAAGGATTTTCTTTCGTGGCGTTGAAGCAGCATTTCACAAGTGACTTTGCGATTTTCCATTTGACGTTCATTCAAATCGTGTGGGACCCTTTTACTCAGTTTATTGGTCTTAACCATTGCTCGTAAACGTCTGCTGATTGTTTCTTGTGACACATTTAATGCTTTTGCAAATTGCTGTTGAGTTTGAGTTGGGTCATCCTCCAATAACACCTGCAATTGTCGTTTTCGCACTTTTGTGGTCTACCAGAGTGCGCACTGTCTTTCACATTGAAATCACCACTTTTAAATTGTCGAAACCATGTCTCGCATGTTCTAATCGATGGAGCGTGTTCACCATATGTTTCTACCAGCACACAATGACTTTCAACAGCCTTTTTCTTTTGATTAAATAAGAAAAGTAATGCGTGCCGCAAATGTTCTTTATCGACATGATCACTGAACGATAAAACAAAGACGCTAGTGTTTGGCGGACTCAACTTGTGTGTGTTGTAGTTTAATGTCAGACGAACAAAATGACGTATGTGTCAAATGAATACGCTGCGTACTTTTCGCTGGCGCCATCTCTTAGATAAACCGGGAACTACTTATGCATACACCTGGTACAATAGTAGTTTCCAAACTGCGGCCCGTGAACTCCTGAGGTGCACGAACCAAATAATGTGTTTAAAATTATTTCTTTTTTATTTTCAGATAATAAAAAACAAGCGAAAATCCTACTTTGGTTCCCAATCGTAGAATCTTTATTGACAATGCTCCTATATCTACGATGATGATACAAATTAGGTTCCAAAGGTGTGTGATTTATAGGTTCCAAAATTTACTTGAATGCAACGTGTGTGATTTATAGACAATTATTAATTTTATTTGCCCTTGTAAGGAGTCTTTTTTCTTCTCAAAGTTGGAAATCCTGTCCCTAGAAAGCGCAGTGTTTCGAAAAATACTCGTATGAAGTTATAGGAAGATTGTAGACCTTGTCTGATCACAAAAGGAACACTCACATCATACAAAATGGCCGATTTCAAAGTTCGGAAACTTAAGAAACTGCAAACGCTGAACTGATACTATGTGACAAGCAGAATATTGTTTCTTTTATGTATAGTAAAATGGTCCAAGTTTTTGAACAGAAAAATTCCCATATCGGCCATTTTCTATAAATCTGAGTTAACACTTCATGACCCTATTTAATGGGATACTTATTAAATACATTTAGGGCCTCAAATTTACACAGTTTGGAGTGATGTCCACCAAGTTTACCAATTCTACTTTTGCACCTAGACCGACGGGTAGGCAGTGGTTACAAGATATATTTCGTACTCAACTATAGCTGACATTTCGAAAGTTTAGGTCTACGGTTTGAATGCTGGGTAAAGGGTTTTAGGATGATTCCATTTTTCCTCCATATGGTGAATGCGGCCCCTAAACTAATGTATTCTATTCCATGTCACCTTGCGGTAGAATACCACGAATGACACGTCTTGTACAGAGGAAAAGCGAACTTTGGCAACTGTGTATAATGACATATCCATAGCAGCTGCTGTCTCTCCTACTTGTGGGCGTGGCTACGCGGCACATTCTTTTGAAAATACGACTATAGATATATTTTCTTTACTACATGATAAACGACGACAAAATCAACCCGGAAATTCGTCCTTAGTGACTTTGTTGTAGACATTTTGCCCTGCAGCTAAGAAGGAGAGAACTATTACAACACTTTTGACATACAGAGCCTTGCGTGCCACGAACCAGGAACCCCTCCCTTTGATGCAAGGTCAGTGTGGTGCTGGGAAATAATTACAGTTCATTATACGGAAGGAAAAATGCATTATAACAGAAAAAGAGATAGTGTTGCTTGAGATACTGTTGCTTTAGTCCTTAATTCCTGAAGATTGTTTTGTAAGAAAGGCCACAGAGGTCTCTAGTTCCGCAATGTCTCAGGTTCAGTTTTATTTGTAGTTCGAATACTTAGTAAATTCAGAGGTTCCAGTCAATCCATACAGTAGAAGTTATAGTTTTCTGTCGGTTAGCTCATTTTAACTTTCAACAGGAAAGAAAAAAAAAATCCTTCAGCTTTCAACCAACTCGTATAAAAGTATTGTATCTGTGTTGTACTCAGTGATTCCGCCAGACCCCCTGTGGGGGGGCTTTACCAAAGTCCCAAAGTCTCCAGAACACCCCCACAACTTAATTTTTTTTACTGTGAAAAATCGATAGAAATCGTACAAAACTTTATTTACACTCCCCAAACTGAAAATCCTGGCGTAAACCCTGGTTGTACTGCATCTATGGTTTATGGTAACGTAAGTTTAACAAATGTTTTAAGGCCCCCCT
Source organism: Lepisma saccharinum (assembly GCA_022664845.1). NCBI lineage: Eukaryota > Metazoa > Arthropoda > Insecta > Zygentoma > Lepismatidae > Lepisma > Lepisma saccharinum. The sequence goes on from JAGDQP010003146.1 coordinate 18,538, forward strand.
ATTACGTGTTCTACGTGTAACACGTATTTCAATTGGCTACTCACCCAAATCGCAAGCAACGCAAGCTTTCATGAAAATGAGCCTTTACATCAGACAGAAGGAATCTTTCACTTTCATCCAACGTTATCGTATCATCTCAAACTATGACTCATAAGAAATGCTAAGATATACTTTTAATTTCTTTTACTCACGTTGTAGTCTACAATTGGGATATCCGTGGACAAAAATCGTTTCTCTCCTTCATGAAACTTACTCAGCAAGTTGTTGGAAGGAATCTTTAGAAGCAACAGAACAAGATTTCACGAAATAACTTTCTCCTTCAGCTTTTATTACAGAAATTCCCTTTTGCTTTTTTTTGATTCCTTTCATATTTTTTTAAGTTTGTTTTTTCCCATAGTAATAAGAAATTATGTATGACTATGAATTATCTATAATACTTTAATAATAAAAAAGTAATTCTCTTAGCCAGCGTGATAATAATCTTGCATACTATATCACGATAAAAGGAAGAACAAAAAGGTATCGTGTGACACATTTGGCTTATGTCTTCGTGTGAAAAATAATTATATCATGTTCTTCTTCCTTCTTATTTTATTTCTTCTTTCTTTGCGCTAATTGGGCAGAAGCTTCCAACTATGTTTTTTTCTTCTTCTTTTTCATTTCATTTGTGCAGGTGTGGAAATGTTGGTTACTAGCTAATGTTGCCAACACTAACTATATTTTCTCACTAAACCATTACATTACTTAACTTTTTAAAAAAAATATGGTTTGGACCGTTTACTTTCATCAATATCTTTATATTACCTGCGTCATAATCACTATGTATTGTAGGAACTTGTGAATGGATACTTCCACTATAGGGTGACCGTTCACCCCTGGTTTCCGGAGAGTTTTACAGACTTGTCTTTAGTTGACAATGATTCGTGGTGCCCTCAAATCTTGCAACGTTCATTTATCTCATTTCCCGACGCTATAGAATCATGAAACTTTCCATAGCGACATAAGTCGGGTGACAATATAATATTCCATTGTTACTTTCATTTTAAAAGCGTATTTTAATATATTTTTTTAAAAAATATGGATTTCTTTATCCTAAAATAAACACTACCCTGCAACGAAGAGAAGTTCGACTAATTGCAGAATACTTTTCGATTTGGGTCACAAAACATTAGCTTGAGAAAAAGTACCCCAACACCGAAATAACTCGAAAAAAAATAATAAAAAACTTTTAAAGACTTACCTTTCTTATTACATTTCATACTAAAAGGTGAATAATAATTTTGTTTATGCATGAATAAAAAGAAAAGTATAGGGCACTCTCTCAAATACAGTCACTTTATAAATTCTTGAAGTGGCGCGCCCCATGCTTTTCTTTTTAGTCATGCCTAAACAAAATTATTATTTATACCTTTTAGTGCGAATTGTTTAAGAAAAGTGTGTCTCGTAAAAAGAATTTCATTATTTTTTCTCACCGGTTTGAAGAATAGATGTGGTTCGAAAAATTGTCTTTCATTTATTTATAAAGAAACATTGCAAAACGACTTCTGTCTAGGGCTATCAGGTTCTTTTCAGTACCGGTAGTCCGATTGTTTTTTTGTTCTCTACTTTTTTTTGCTAATTCTTTGTAATGTATAATGTATGTTATTTCTCTTTTCTAAAATCACATTTAGGAATTATCTGATTGACTTTACCGCTTGCCGTTTCTAAACTCCAAATTCAATGAGTATAGATAAAATGAATAGGCTAAATCTTTCACGTTCTGGTGACGAAGGAAGAGACTGTAGCCTAATTTACTGTTGCAACTAGGAAGAAGTGAAAGTTACACTCATATGAAAACTGATGACAATGATGTTAGAAGGTATCCCGACTCTTCCCGGGATCACTGGAAAAAATATAGTCATCATCGCTGCTGATATACTAACCGTCCACTACGGTAGGAGGAATTGGAGTTTATCACTGCAGAACTCTGGTGCTTGTGAAGCTCGGGGTAACTTTTCGTATCGTTGTCTTCCCAGCAATGAAATGTGACAGAAATCGACACAAATGAAAATCGTATGGAGCCATGTCCAGTGAATATGGTGAACAATGGAGAATCTCCTAACCAAACGTGCGCAGTTTCTGTTGCGTTTTTAAGATAATGTGCAAATAAGCATTATCTGACTGAAACATAAATGGGATACCCCATTTTCCGTTTTACAGGTACACCAGAGGGTACAAAGCTGAGTGTTCGTAATGGTATGAGAAGTGTTATTTTTTGCTGATCGCTCAAGCAAAGTTACATCTTGCCTGTCCTTTATCAACTGTTCCAATACTACATTATCAAGATTGGAGGACCGAATTGCTGTCTATGCAGTTAACAGGTCATTGGCCATTTCTTTTTATCTCTCATAGAATGTGCTATGTCGAACACAACCGTCGCTTCGTATTTTTTCTTACTGTTCCCTCACTTGCACTCCATCTAAATATTTTAGAGTTGAAAATTCCCAGTTGTGGTGTGCTGTAGGGGATGACTTTGAGATGTGTAAGCTGCATACGCACCCCCGCCATCTTGTTATGCACTTTCCATTGATTTACATGGGAATTGTTTTACTCATTTTGTGCCTGTCAGAAATAGAATATTCACGTTCCATTTTCACGAATTTGTCTTGGTGGTTATTTTGACTCTTGTATAGTTTTGGTTTGTGAAGTTTCTTCAACTATATAAGTATAATGTATTATTAATAGTTTGCTATATAAATCACAATATGTCAACGGGAAATTACGCTGTTCGTGTGTAAAATATTACATTTCTACAAAATAGCACGAGTCCAGATAATATGACGAGAAACTAGGTGAAAACAGAAGTTAAAAATTACGCTCCTGAGAGATATAAGACGAGTAAAACAATTCCCATGTAAATAAATGGAAAGTGCGTACCAAGATGGCGGGGATGATCTACATCGGTAACGTAGGTAGAGCAGGTGAAAATACAGCAGATGATAAGGCTCGGTTGAAACAGTTCAAACAAACCCGAAAGTGTCATGAAACAAATATCGTTAAAAAAAAAAGGCGTAACAGATCGATAGGTCCTGAGCGTTCCCCAACGCCATCTATCCGCGCTTGGCACCTGAGTAAGAGGGGTAGTCAACTCTGCGCGCCACATAGCCACGAAGAGGCGTATTAGGAGCTTACCAGACCTAGTGGCCGTCACGTCTTTATTCAAGTGACTCTCCAGTTTTCCTCACAACGCTGGGTGGACGCCAGCCAAGATTTGAACCCGGGACCAAGCGGACATGAGTCTAACGCTCTAACCACTAGACTGTGGAGCCTTCCTAACAAATATCGTCAAGGTTGACTAATCTCATAGTCTCGCAGAAGGTCAGATTCTGGTGATACACCAAGAACTTTGTGTACAACCAATCTCAATTCCGAATACTTTCCTGAGCTCTCTGTTAGTATGGTCTACACATCGTGACTCATTAGTAGAGAAGATGTTGGACAATATCTCACGTGTAACATGTCCACACTAAGGTCGCTCTCTTCACCACATCACATTGCCTCTACAGTTTAACACTTGAATTATATCAATGAGCTTAATAGTTTCATAATCACGGCATTTTTTTTTCTTTTTTTTAAGATGTCTTGTATTTTGTTTAGTACACATGAAATTTATCAACTCATTAGGTCTTTATGCACACTTTTGGGATAGATCATATAACCTCCCTTGTGTTAAAAACCATGGTTATGCCTCTTGCTTTACCTTTACCGCTTATGGCTCAATCGCAGTGGGTTTTCCTGCCTTTTTCGTTTTACGTCAATTATTCAGAATCCTGTGTGTAGATAAACAAAAGCTAACTTTCACAACCAAAGATCGTTTCTTCCTTTAAATAATGGGTAGAATTAGTAGCAAGGAAATGTTAGTAATAACTTCAGGATTGTGTGCAGACACTTTTGGGACATTATCCTGTCCCAAAAGTGTCTGCACACAATCCTGAGGCTGGTAGTAGCTTTTCTTTAAAACTAATTGTACCCGTTATTGAAGGAAGAAACGAACTTTGGTGTGTGAAAGATAAATTTTGTTTACCTACACAGGATTCTGAATAATTGACGTAAAACGAAAAAGGCAGGAAAACCCACTGCGATTCAGCCTTAACTTTAACAAGCATTTAACAAAACGTACGTTTCCTGATCGAAGGAAGATGACGTCTTGTATGCCTGTATCTTCAAGTCTGGTGAAAGGATCTCTGTGTCAATCTTTCTACTGTTCTGCTTCTGGCCCTGCATGATAAATATTGTCTTTTGGCGTCGATTATTCCTTATGTTCGTCATTTTCAACGTGGTCTCCTTCCTGGTACATTATGTCAAACTAATTTGTTGGCATGATGATGGAATTTTCATTTGGAATATTCAAATTTAGGTTGTTTGTTTCTCAGATCTTGCGAAAGTTTTTGATAAAATAAATTTTAACTTTCAATGTGTAAATTATCAAGTACGTTTATCGTCGCTGGATGCTTTCGTGCATTATCTTATCAAAACTATCCAGTCGCTGTTCAGTTAGTGGTACTGGATAATGTTAATTCAGATTGTTTGCGTTTTATTGGGTGTTCCTCAAGGCTCTGTCTTAGATCTCTCACTTTTTTGTTCTGTATATACATGATTTTGCAGACGTGGGGTCGGCGTTTCTGATGAGTCTTCTCCACAAAGTCCTGTCCTGAACTTCTTTGCCTGACAGACCTTTCTCCCCGAGATCCTTCTTAATCTTATCCATCCATCTCCTCCTTGGCCTCCCTCTACCTCTCTTGCCCTCCACTTCCATTGCCACCACTCTTCTGACTACATAGTCATTTCTTTCTATTAATTAGATGTCCATACCACTGCAGTTTTCTTTCTTGAATCTTCTTACGATATCTCCATAACCTAGGTTGTTACTCTCACATTTCTCACTCTGTCTCTTCTTGTTATCCCACACATCCAGCGTAGCATTCTCATTTCGGTGACATCTAATCTCTTTTTTGTGCTTTCTTTATTGGCCATGTCTAGTTACAACATCCTACCAATATTCTCTTCCTCATTGCTTTTCGTTTTAAGTTCTAGGTCCTAGCTTCTTTGTTTCCACTCACCCTTATTTGTAGATCCATTAAGTGTGTCTGTCATTTCCTGTACTTCTAGTTGTTATTTCTCGCTTGTTCCCTTCCATCGCTTTGGAGGGTTGATCTTTCCAACGTTAACATTTTCATACTTACAACCCATGTTTTCAGCTTTATTCGTTAAACATTGGATACAGTATTTCAACGATCACTGTTCAGTTTGGGCACCAAAGTATTAGCTCACAGATGAATTCTCGGTCTTTCTGATCTCAGCGGATCTCACACTATAGGACAAACGCCATTGCCCACCAGAATTTCTGTTCGAGGCAAAAACGTTTTCTTCTAAGTACTGCCTTGTTAACACCATAGAACGAAACAGAGAACGGACTACATTCGATATGAATCTTTACAGTAAAAATAAATGTGGTGAATTTCTTAAAGCAATTCATATTTAAAATAGTTTCTGTAATAAAAATAAAGTTTGGTAAACTTTGGTAAATCGAGTTAAAAGACATCCATACTGGGACTCGCACCTGGAACCTTCGAGTTGTTGACCTAACGCCTTAGACCTCACTGCTACCTGGTCGGCAAAATTTCTAGGCATTTACAGTTTGGAAATAAAGAACATGTAAATGCTTCTTACAAGTAGGGCCTATCAGCAGTTATAATGTCCTTGGAGTTATCCGAGCTTGCTACCAGCACCAAAAACGGAAATCGTGTACAAAGATTTTTATGCAAAGAATTCTTCAGCTTTTGCCATTGTACCTCATAACTTATGTGACCTCTTCATTTCAATAATTCTCACTCTTTCCAAGAAGTCTTTGGAATTCAATTAAATGTTCATCAACCTGTATTTCACTGTCCTGCTGAAATAATCTACATCCATCAGGAAATCTTTCTCTTTGAAGGCGTAGCATAAAGGAGTACAAAAAGGCACCAATGATCTTTGAACCATTAAGATAGATTTAAGTTTTACTGGCGGTTCGAGCGAGGTCTAACACAATACTTCTCACAATTAAAGACTTACCGCCATGCTGCATGACACTTTGCTGGCAACATGGTATAGTCAAGGAATAACAAAGCAATAACTTCCTATAATATGTATCAAGAGACTGTATCACATAAGAAAATTGAAACTGATTTCGTCTGACATCATACCATCAAAATCCACAATTTCTGGAGCGCAAAGTATCTCCCAAATACTTGAAGCATCTGTTCAATTTTTTCAAGTTTTATATTATTATTGCAATTACCATTCTTTTCGTTTTGTTTACATGATCTTAATTTCACATTCCTCACAACTCTTGTTCAGGTGTTTTAGCATCTTATATTAAGTGACATTTCAATCTCTGCAATGAAAACAATATCATCTGCATAATCTAAGGGCTGCTTTTCTTGCAAGCGTGCGATTTGGGTGAGTAGCCAATTGAAACACGTGTTTTATTGTGTGTTCTACGTGTTTCAATTGGCTATTCACCCAAATCGCACGCTTGCAAGAAAAGCAGCTCTAATACATATGATTTTTCTTCCGACGACTCTAATCACCATGTCCTTGAATATTGGTACCTAATTTGGTTCTTCATCTGAAAGAAATGTATTTAAATGTACTTTCTGATATGGCTACACTGTACTCATTGACCATTTGTATTTAGGATGGAGAAAATTGCGATGTACGAATGAACAAGTTAAGTAAGTGAGTGAAAGTTTTTCGGCGACCAGTTCATTGCCATTGCCCGTCTCGCCTCCCCCCCACTGTCCCTGGAAATAACCAAACGAACGTTTGTTGGTTCCTTTTAAAAAACAAAAGACAAATGACTTTTGTGTTTGGTTGTCTAGTTTCACATATATGCATCGTTTATTTGAATTCACAGTTTAACAATTAATTTCATTTCAGAGGACACGATAGCTTCTGCATTAACAATACATTTTTTTATTATTCTATTGTTGCTTGAATATAAAGAAAAGTGTCTAACAATAAGTGTTGTGTTAACTGATTAGTATTCTTGTCATGAAGATATCTTCATAAGGACACCGTTGCGCTTTCTTTTCTCATGAAATCTTCCATAATTGTTCCCACTTTTAAATCACCACAGATTTTTAAACGTCCAGAGGCCTGTTGGGCAATAAATTACAAGTTAATAGTATCCGATGAACCTGTTCGTAGTTTCTAAGTTTCTGTTGCACACAGATTCTACAAATTACAACTTGTAAATTCTAAATGATTAGCAGATTCTACAAGTACATGTTTGCACGTTGCTTGAGCAACTGGTAACCTACCGCCACCCCAAAGATTTTTTAGAACAACTGTTTGTTAATCAGATTATTTTTATGATGTGCGATGCAAATCCAAATTGCAGTCCCTGTTTTCATGTTCGCCATGTTATTGCGGAGATATGGATGTGAGGTCTTGTCTTCTGTCTCTCTCTCTCTTTACTCTCTCTTATTTTCTCAGTCTCTTTCTGATCCTTTCTGAAAAATAACAGGGTACACCTAAACCTTTTAGCCAGTGGGTCATGAGGGGGAGAGTTGAAAAAGGTGACTGTAATATTATAACGATTACAATTCTACTAATTCTGCATGAAACTGAATTTCTTCCGGGGGGTGGGGGCGGAGTCCGGACTCTTCATACGTCCCTTATTTAAATTGTTTTGATGTTATAAGTTATGTCCCCCACCAGTTAGTACGATCTCAAATTTTTTATTAGATAAATTTCAGGACAGTTACAATGTGAACTTCTCTACCAAGCCCTAAGAATAGTGTATGACTCTTGCTCGTATACGCCTCAGGCTAGCTTTTCATGTAAGCGTGCGTTGCTTGCTTTCCTTTCGATTACCAATTGAAAAACTTATTTAATTACGTGTAACATGAGTTTCTATTGGCTACTCATAGAAAGCAAGGCACGCGGCGAACGTTTGCAAGGAACTAGCCTTACCCACGTGTTAACTAACTTTCTGTTATGTACTTGTCTTACATTTAATACTTTCACACAAAACTGGCTACAAGTGACCGAGAGGTTAGCGCACTAACTTTCTGTACGAAGTATGGACAAGGGTTCAATTCCCGCCGGTTTCCAATGAAAGAGTGGTTCAAAGTCCACTTTAGCAAAAGCTGTAGGTCCCAGCTCCTTTAGGACGTTAATAAGACTTCAACCAACCACAACTGGCTACAAGTTAGTAATTTAACTTAAAATGGTACTTTAATACTGGTTCTTGACAGTTGCGAATCTATAGAACCCAACTCTAAAAAATATTTTTTACCTGTCATTTTTAACAATTATTTTATACAACAGTTACTATTATAACAGTGATTCAAAAATAACAGTTTAGCAGAATTCTAGTTTGAAATACTTTTTGTTCAGCATTGGACTCTAACACACCATATAAAAGCAATTTAGTTTTCACCAAATATTGTGCAGTATATAGTACTTTTTATATGTGGAGCGTCACGCACTGACATAATTATGTAGTCGATTTTTATAATGCTTACTATTAAGTGAGGACGATTATTAAGAAACAAATCAATAGTTTATATCGATGTAGAAAAGAACGAAGTTTAATTTGCCGTTTTTAAACTTTTAAATACCTACAGTTTTTGCTGAATAATTAACTGTTAAAATGAAGTAAAATTTTATCTATTTTGTGATTTTTTAAGTTACCCCAAAACAGGAGCTAATTACGCAATTGTACTAATGACTTTTTTCATTTCTTTACGTAAACATGAATCGTATACCTTCTCAGAATCGATTGGGCTAATTAAAATAAAAAATTTAAAAAAAACACGCTTTTTTAATTTATTTTATTTATTATTCTTTTCGGGTTATTTCGGCCTTCATACTTTTTCTCCAGCTAATATTTTGTGGGTGAAATCCTAAAGTGTTCTGCAACCAGCCAAATCCAGCTGCGGTGCAGGCTAGTATTTATTTTAGGATAAAGAAGTCTATAATAAAATATTAGAATATGTGTTTAAAATATATAACTATATAGAAATATAAGAAAGTAACAATGAAATGTTGTATTGTCACCCGACTTACGTCGCTATGCAAAATTTTGTCATTGTATGACGTCGGGAAATGGGTTAACTTAACGTTGCAAGATTTGTACCAGAGATGAAACCTGATTACAGAGTAAGTTAATAAAAAAACGTGTAATAAAACCAGTGTGTGTGTTTCAGTTTTTACTACTGGGTATAACATATTCATGGAATTGCTCTTCCATATTCAAGTAACAAAGTCTACGTGTCAGTTTCATAAGCGTAGTCGGTAGAGTTCTCGTCTTCTAATCGGAGGATCCATGTTCAATTCCCGGTGACGACCATCCTGATTGAGATATTCCCTAGTTTTCTTCGCTCACACTGGGCAAATTTCAATTTTGTTTGAGACCTTAAGGCAACTTTTGGCTCAGGTCTTATGGATAATGATGGGAGAGTTGGTTGAATGAAGAAACTGGGAGGAAACGGGAGAGAGCCGAGAAAATCCTCACACACGGTGATTGTCCACCACAAAGTCCACAAGGCATGAGTTTTGATAGATCGAAGGACTTCAAATACCAGAAGTGAGCGCTCTACCATTGAGCCACCGCAGCATACACTGGGCAAATGTTAGGATGGTAACTGGACTAAGGCCAGGATTGATTCTTTCCAAAATTCTTGCCTTTGTTGTTCTGGTTTTTATATATGCTCATTGTCAGTACAAAATGGCCGAAATTAGACTGTATCTGTAGATTGATAAATACAATCTAAGAACTAGTAATCTCTAGGCTGGACTTTAAAATGTGTAACTGGTTCATACCGATATCTATTCATCTCGCCGTATCACCTCCCAGAATCTGCTACCGCCTTCCCTTTTAGTAGCTACCTTTTATAGTGTCTCTCTACAGTGACTTATAATGAAATTGAATGTGCCACGTTGTATTCTACTAAAGAAAAGAGAGAAGAAGAAAAAAACACTTCTCTACTCTAATGACCTACTTTTCTCTCAGATCTCTTGGCATTCCTTCCTTCTCCGTGGTCTCTCTCTCTCCCTCTTTGTTTATTTTTTATCGGCTTTCTCACTTTCCCACTCCACACTGATTGACCCGGGTTTTGGATGCTACTCAGCCGTTAACTGCTGCGTGACGTGGAGTTGTGGATGGATACAGAAGTACAATCAAGGTCAACTGAAATAAAAGGAAAAAAAAAAACAATTTAGTAGAGATGTCAGGTGACATGGTGTTTTGCAGTTAAAACTAGTCTGCATTCAGAACATTGGTAAAACAAGTTTTCCTTTGTTTTGTTTTTTCTGATTTTCAAAACAGACACCTTGATTTTATTTTTTATCAAACTTCAACTTTTGTTTGTTTAGCCTTCGATTTTGTTTTCATTTAAAACGTTGATAACTTGATTTTCTATAGGTCGTTTTAGTAACTATTTACTTCGGCACGTCCCGATCATTTGAGTGCAGAGCAAAATCTACACATATCCATGCCTCATCTGGGATTTCAATCCGAAACCTCTTGAACGCTTCAAACATCGCGACCACAGAGGCTAATTGTTTACTTTTAACTATTATTATTACAATAATATATTATTATTATTATTATTATTATTATTATTATTATTATTATTATTA
>JAGDQP010003146.1:36923-96922 GCA_022664845.1 Lepisma saccharinum
CATCGATAGTGACTCGCCAGAAGCTCCGGAAGCTTGGTTGGGAGGTTCTTATGCATCCACCTTATAGTCCGGACCGAGTGATTACCATCTGTTCCTGTCCATGGCGAACACGTTTGCTGGTGAAAAATTCGCTTCAAGAGAGGCTTGTGGAAATCGACTGTCTCAATTTTTTGCCAATAGGGACAAGGGCTTCTATGAGAGAGGCATCATGATATTACCTTCCAAATGGCAACACATTATCGAACAAAACGGCGCATATGTGACCTAAATCGGATCATTCTAACTATGGTAAGTCATAAGAAATAAGAATTGATTTTCCTCAATAAAATAACACGAAACGAATAAGCAGAGAGGATTAATAATTCAAGATTGGAAGGGAACTGTTTATGTATTATAAGTGTCCGCGAAATCTGAAAGAAAATCTCTGTTTATATTTGAATCACGTAAAAAGTCTTAAAGAATTCACATAAAACGCTAATATAATTATAAGATTGATGAACGTTATATAAAGGACGTTGTAGGTGAACACGTTACTGCATAAGTGCGTAGTGGCGATGAAAGAAGAGACATAGCGTCCGTTCTACAATCGACCGCTTAAACTTCTGGTCAACGCTGAGTTGAGGCTAAGTCTTTTTTTGGCCAATGAGAGTACGCGAAATGAGAGTTGGCTTCAACTTAGCGCTGAGTAGGAGTTTAGCGGTCGATTGTAGAACTGACCCATAGTTTCGCTGTTTCGTGGTCTCAAAACTTGTACTGCTTTGGGTGTTTGTGACCAAGCGGCCGTAGCTCAATGATAGGGCGTTAGCTTAGCATTCGGGAGCTCGTGCGTTCAATTCCTGCGGCCAACCATCCTGACTGAGGTTTTTCCTCAATCACAGCAGGCAAATGTCATAAAGGCCATAAATAAAATTCAAAATGAATGTGTGCGAGCGTGTATCACAAATGTTATTAGTAATCTTACGCAAAGATGAACAATATAGCGTTCACTACAAGACTTGGGGCCGCGGTGGATCAATGGTTACAGCACTCACTTCTGGCGCTTAGGGTCGTCAGTTCAAACCCTGCCCGTGCCATCTGGTCCTTGTGGTGGACTAACACCTTGTGCATGGGTTTTCTCAGGGTTCTTCCGTTTCCTCCCACTTTCTTCATTTCACAAATTATCCCATCATGAACCGTCCAGCCTGAGCCAGAGTTGCCTAAAGGTCTTAAAATTAAATTAAATTCAAATTAATACTACGACTTTACAAGTCTAAATTCCTACTACGAATTGGACCCGTGTTGTAGCTTCCGAAATCATACTAATGATGGTTGTATAAATTAACCTTTATATCGCCTACGTCCTATGCAACACTTTCTACAGTATTGTGTGCATGGTTGCATACCACTGCAAGATAATTTGTGCTTATACGATGTTTATTTTTTGTAATGGACGCAAAAACAAAATGGTGTCACAATTAATATCGTTTCCCCTCGCCTGTCTTGTCTGTAACGGAGCCTAATGTCTCCACTAGTGTTTTCCCCAGCCCCCCTCTCTGTGGAGGTATCATCCCCAAATTCTCGATAACACCCTCCAACTTTAACGTTTTTGCGATAAGAAATCGATAGAAACCGTGCAAAGCTACTTACACCCTCCCCATTTCGACTTTACACCCTCAAACTGAAAATCCTGGCGGAATCACTGGCCTCCACTAAAGCAGGTAGAGAGAAACTGACTTCAGATCTGAGATCAGAAACCTTGATAAACTCTCCTATTTTCAATCTGGTGACACAACAAACTTTATGAACGTTATTTGTGTACTATCTGCACTTCGGTAAAATTCAACATATTCCAATCAGATTTTCACTATCTTTACCACCTTAACTTTCGGTACCTATTCTAATGATCCTTTTTTCTTACCATACGCTCTTCAGTACGTTGTCATTGGAGTTGCCTTAATTTTTGTACTGAAAATTGAATTGTGCTTGTATTATTTTCAGTTCCGATACCCATACCAATGTATGACTTACCTTTACAACTTTCTTTTACGGTACCGTATTTGTTTAGTAGACGCACCCGAGTGCATTATTATCCTGGTTAAAGAGTGCAAACTTGACTGGTTAGTTTTAAACCGTCGAGGCGAGTCACAAAGAATCAGGACGTGGTCGCAATTGAAAGAACACCCAGGAACATTTTGGAGCTGTGCTAAGTTGACATTATAAACTTACTTGTTCTTGCAGCTATGACCTGAGCCAGTCGTATGTTTTAGGGATGACGTCCCCCCACCAAGTACTGCTCCAAGGCCAATGAAGGAAAAATTAGCAGCCAATGCGCCAGAACTTGGAGTGAAATTCAGGATAACCCGATATGACCGATTGCAGGACTCGAACCTCCTCATTGCCGATCCCGAGTCGATGACACTAGTCACTAGACTGAGGGAACTGGAAATCTTTCCTACATTTTCTCTTGTTATCTGGAAACTATAGCCTTCTTTCAAATATTACGAAATTAGACATAAAGGATAAATATTTGTATTTATATTGCACTTTTGTTTACTACCGCAAACAAGCATTTCATTTGACTCATTACTCAGCTTGAACGGGTCATTGTCCGTAACGTATTCAGCGAACTCGAGAGTGCCACAGGGATCCCAATTAGGTCCTCTCCTTTTCTTGGTATACATACAGGGTTCCTAATTAGGGCCTCTCCTTCTCTTGGTATACATAAACGATCTTATTTCTTGTCTAAATAGTTTATCCCCCCTTCATGTATGCCAAGAATGTTAAAATCTTATCAGAAGTGAAAAAAACACGGAATACGCTGTACATTTAATGATTTATTTCATATTATTTAAAATTTTCTAAAATGTTCAACCTTTCAGATATTATTGAAATACTAAAATAGCAATATCTGTATAAAGAAAATATGTCCTGCTTTATTATCTTGTCTATTTCTTATTTGATGCTACAAAAGTGTTAATAAATAAAAAGAGAGATTGTAGAACGTAAGGATAAAAAGTAGCTTTTTTTATTTTTAGTGCATTTTTCACGCATTATTATTATTTATTTATTTATTTTAAGTGTGATTGATGGAAACTTATATACATGAATGATAGATTTAATGAAAAATCGTTGCATAAAAAAGAACATATTTTAACACAATGATTTTTCTTTTTCTTTTTTTTAATGAAAACCCGTTTCTTTCCACTGCGTTACACATTGCCACAGAGATTCTCTCGCCAAGGCGCGGCTGTGAAAACAGTTAGTTTGTAGGGAAAGTGCATTTTGGGGTCAAGATCACTCTTGAAGAAAAAAAAAACACTTCCACACAAGTAGAAGTGAAAAAAAACAAAAGAAGTATACAAAAGTATATACAAAAAATAAAGTAATGTAGGAAGGAACAAAATTCCAGCACAATTGCAGGGACAAGGAAAGATTTTGACGCAGGAAACGGGAAGTATCTTTATTTTTTTATGATATCACCTTCCTTCAAGATAAGTAACTGTCAATTAACTAAGTTCATGTACTTTAAAATACCGTGAAAATGCAAATACTGGATGGGCATAATTTTTCAGACTTTGCACTGTTTCTCCCCTTTTTTTCCTCAACAAATTACTCTAATATGATACAGAATCGCTATCATCACCATCATCAACAATAAACGAAAGGAGAAATGTAATACAGGGGATCTATGTTACCTCTATACTTGAAGTAATATCGCCTAAATCGCAAGCAACGCACGCTTGCATGAAAAGCTAGCCTTATTGTGTGAGTATGTTAGCTTCTACGTGGCGTGGTGGTGCAGCGGGGAGACGCAAGGAATTATGATTGGTTTCACCTTGTAAGCGATTTGGAGAAGGTTGGAAACCATTGCTTTAGTTCTTCAAGCCCTTTCTTTAAAATAAAAAAAGTAATTCATTGTGTAAACAGATCTATCTAATTCACTACGCAGTAAACTTGTAAATGTTGAAACTTGCGAATATTGTACAGTTAAAAACATCTCCCGTGATTATTTGAAAGAAACTAATATCCAACCCTGCTTCTATTGAGACAGACATTCATGTTCTATCTTTCGTTGCACACGTAACTTCAGTTAATACTTTCCTACATAATTACATGCAAAGTTCCCACAGTAAAGTCTCGCTTTGAACATTTTTTTCCTCTTTTTTATTATATGGAAAGATAAATTAGACACTCTCGTACGCAGAAAAGAAGTTGTGAGAAAACTATCGGAAAGTTTACGATCTTTCTGGATACATTAACGTTGGGAGTATGAGACAATATTTTTAGAAATTTCAGTCAACACAAAGTAGGCCTAAGAAATAACTTTCACCTTGTGAAAAAAGGATGGAAACTCTCAGTTTCATTTTATAAGAAGTGTGTATAAGAAATTTTCTCAAATAAATTCAGAAATAGAATAGGATACTTTGGAAAAAAAATATATGTATGAAAGAATTTCCGACTGGGAAGAGAAAGCATGTTACAATTGGCAAGTGTTCCAGGAGATAAAAATTGATGTCAATGCCATTGATACTTTGATAGACGCTTTCAGTTTTGGCTCGATCGCAAATGTTCGCTTACTAGAAAGCACGAATAATGTAAAGGTTTGGCGTTTGAAAGATGTGGAAAGTCTAATAAAGAAATGAAAAGGAAATTCTTCGTTTAATTCAATAGAAATTTATGTTTTAAACTGGCAAGAAAACTTCAAAAAAAGACGAAGAAGAAGCATTAGCTGATGTTTTGTTTCTTCTTCATCGCACTACGTAATACTGACCATTGATCTCTACTTAACGATACTGGAATGCTCGACTATTCTTGTTGTCGCTGTGTATCCAGTTTTACATCCCCTTGATAGCAAAGCTATAATCATTGCTCTATCAATACACTGTAATCTCAATGACATTGATATATCTTACAATAATCTTTCTTTTACATATTCTTCGCTTGGTCAGATGTCAATGTTGCGTTAGTTAAGCTTTAAAATGGCTGGTCGAATACGTTCTTGATTCCGGTCAGTATTTACAAGACTGTTTTAATCGAACTTAATGATTACTTATTTCCTTCTTTGGATCGGCAATGAGTAGGTACGTGGGTTCAGCCGACCATCCTGACAGGTTTTCTTAAGTTTCACCAATCGAATGCCGGGGTAATACCTTAAGTAAGGCACTTGCCACTATCTCCCTCATCATCTTCCCTACCCTATCCCGACCTGAGACAAACATTCTTAAAAGATCCAAAATGAATTCAAATTCAAAATTCAAACTTATTTCCTTCCTATGGATGTTATAGCTATTTGTGCTTGGTGGGTACATTTTATTTGAAAGTTCAATGATACACAGTTTGAGACATTTATTAACTTTGCTTTTATATACACAAAAGTAATAGAACTAAGCAGTGCGCTTTGAATGTCTTTACATTATTAAAATCTATTATTTTTACTTCTATTTTTTCAGTTGGATCAGGCAACAGCCCTAGAAGACGAAAACGGGCGACGGAAGAGTTCGTGTGTCCAGAGGGGGCAGGAAATGGAAATTTTGCTGATCCTCAAACGTGTCGAAGATTTTATCAAGTAAGTAATTACTTCATGAATATGTTCGACGATGAAGCTGGCTTTAAGTTGGTAAACAGGAACACAGAGTTTTTTTTTTAAATTAGGTTATTGTTAATATCTCTGTGCCAACACCCAACTTTCGTTTCTGGTAGACGAGAAATCAACTTCTAAACAGAGAATTGTATCTTAATTTATTTTACATTTGATGGCCAAGACAGGCAACCGTAATTTTAGGCTTGACAGGTCCGAGGGATGATGTCCCTCGGCAAATATTCTTCTGAGGAAAGGAAGCAAGAAGCTAGACCTTATTCGAGGTAGTATCCCGGCACTTGTCTAGTGAAATTGAGGAAAACCTAGACAGGATAATCGACAGCAGGAATTAAACTCTCGTGCCTCATCTTGCAGATCTGAAGTACATGACCGTAGCCATGGCACCCTTGTCAAAACAGAGAGAGAGAGAGGGAATAAACGAAACTACACTACCCTTGCAGATCTGAAGTACATGACCGTAGCCATGGCACCCAGATCAAAACAGAGAGAGAGAGAGAGAGAGAGGGAATAAACGAAACTACACTGAGAAGCAATTGTCGTTTACCAACTTGAAATATCACTCGGTTTTTGGATAACAAAACGCATTTGAATCGACAAAAGTAAATTTGATTAGAGCAACCAAGTTACTTACCTCGGGTGGTTAGTTACCATTCTGACTGAGATGTTTCCAGGGTTTTTCCTCAGTCAAATGCCGAAATGGCACTTTCAACATAGGGCCTGGCCGACACCTTATCGAATTCTTTACCCTCCCCTATCCCGGCCTGAGCCTTCAATACGTAAAGGCCATAAATAAAATTCAAATTCGGATATAGTTAGTTACCATGGAAGTTATTTACCAAGAAATAAACAACTCTCGCGGTTACACTTACAGAATGGAATTGGCTACATTTACCAAGCATTCGCTTATTATATACAACCCCTTCATGTAGGCCTAAGTAAATTTGTATAGCGTTTCGCTTGTACTTGATAATTACTAATCATCATGGTTTACTATACCCTCTATGTTATACGATACCCTCATTTAGAGATGCATTGTGACCCTATATTATACTTATCTAGGACGTGCTGGTGACTGGAACATTAATTTATGTTGTGCCCAGGTTATATTAGCTTATTTCCAAACAACATAGCACTTAAATTATGCCAAGACAGCGCATATTTATTTGCAACCTATGTTGGCCTTACGACACAAAATGACTCCTGAGGTAGAGAAGTCGTACTAACTATTAGAAGAACAAACAAATTCTGGCCAGGATCGTGGTCACATTTTCTCATGCGTTCAATAAAATCCATTGGTGATCTGACGCATGGACGAGGGGTGAGTAACTTTACTATTAGTAGGTGGATAAAACCTGTCAGCTATGATCAAAGTCTGTGAAGCTATAGAGAATTTTATTAGGAGTTTATGCTACGACTTTTCACCAACACGTGCATATACAAGAATCAAGGAAAACTAGAGATACATCTGACGCCCAAAAGATAGGGAGAGAAGGGTGTGTCGGACTCAGAAAGGTCGTGAGAGCCTTCAACAAGTCTACCTTTTTGGAAGAGGATTTTCCACGATGGTGGTTCTCCAAGGAATGGAAGAAGTGATAATCCGTTGGCCCAAGGTACAGAGAGTATGGTGAATGGCACAATATTTCCCAGTCAAGTCGAAGTATGGTATATCTGGCCACATGAACCTTTGCACCCTTGTTGCAATGCCTATTGAATACGTTACAAATGCTGCAAGTACAGGTTCGCAGAGATGGTTTGCCCAGGTGGTATAGCAGCTCGTACTGAACTACTTGGCGACTAGTCCACCAGATACAGAGCATAATCTTGCGTGGGTGTAGAGGTGCCCTTGTGGTATGAGGCACAGGGTTCTGTGGTGACACCCAATGTCTAGCTCACTTGTGAATCTTTTACAGGACCCACATTTATTTACTGGTGAGCACTCGATCGAATATTGATGTGTGTGTTGCGTCTTGAGAAACAATGACAAACAGGCTGTCACTCGTTGGTCCTTGTTGGCTTCCGACAGTGTGTGGTGTACCCAACTGCGCAACTTGTACGCCTTTTCTATGCAATACAGGTGAAGTCTGCCTGTTTCATCAGAAACCTGAAAGCGTTCGACAAGCTCACTACATACTTGTATGCTGTCCTGCTCCATGACCGACTTAGGGCCTCGTTACCAGACCCTGTGGGTCTTACTGTGGGATTCATCACAGAGACAAATCTCCTGACCTGAAATTCAAAAATCATCGCATTCATTCACAGCGTATCGCTAAAGGTTTTACGTATTCGGCGACTTAATTCGGGGCTTCGGACAAGCCCACCTTAAAGTCATAAAGCAGAGAACCTCGAACGAGCTACTTCGACATTTCCATTTGTCTCTGCCACTACTCGAGCTATGACTGCTGTGAGGGCGCCAAGCGTCTGTCTTGGTCACGATCAATGTTACCACTCCCACCTCGATCGCTTTTCCAGCATCTGAGGCACTTGTTTCCGAATCAATGATCATGTCTTCCCATGCGATACCATAAACAGCAAGAGCTATTTTGGTTACCTTGTAAATATAGTTCTATGGTTAGTAACTAGCGGGATGAAAAAAGAGTGTAGAAATCAATATGATTATATCTAAAGACGTCATAATATGTTCTTGGATTGCACCTACATAGACCTAATTAGAACAGTGAGTAAAACGGTATTTGGAAAAAGGTGACCAATAATGAACTTGTAATAAGGAAAATAATTTGAAAATTCAGTATGGCGGTTTATAAAGGTACTTTTTTCGTTTTGTTATTAATTTTGTCCAGGTAAAAATGTCTAAATGCCCGGGACTAAAAAAATAATCAACTGATGTGGAGAGTTCAATATATAAATTAGACTTAGCAAATGTTATTCAACCAAAATGGAGTGTTAATTCAATCACTTATACTTAACAAAAGTTAGTCAACGAATGGAGACGATTAACTTAAATTTTCACTCAGTGTGCTCTGGATTTTCCACCTTTCTAGGTTGATACAAAAATTCTTGGTTGCTGTTAATCTTTTCATCTGTTCTGTGTATAACAAATATCAACATTAGAATAATGAAAAGGTAACATAGAGATTCCATTTTTTTTTAATCGAAATTTTTGAAGTTGGAAAATGAAGATTGAAAAAAATGGCAAAAAAAAAAGACATTAGCGATGAACAAATTATTTTCTGTTAAGCGATAAGCAAGGAAATTAAAAAAAAATAGTTTCATTAAAAGTCTTGTGAATGGAGTATTTATGTTTTGTGGAGTGGAAATGTGGGATCTACTAACAAGTAAATGGAAAAAGATTGGAAGATTTGGAAATGCGTACTGGAAGAAGCATGGAAGGAAAGTTAACTGAATACAAACATTATGTAAATGCAGAAGTACTGGAAGGTATAGCTAGACTGCAGATAATAAAAACACAAAAATAAAACTATACTATTAAAACCAATATACATATAATTGTTTCATATTTTATTTCATAATACTCGTTTCTTAAACATCATCAATTTCTGAAATAAAGACATTAAAATAGTTCATAATTTGCGCTTATAATCACCTAGCGTCCAAATTAGCACTTACAAAGCGTAACATGTAATAAATTATGGATTTATCAGACACGAAATAACTTGAAATGTATGCCATTTTCAAGTCAAATAAGAAAACAATGAAAGTGACCTCTATACGCGAAAGTTAGAAACTCATGTCATTTGTTTCAGTAAAAAGATGTAATAGCTTATTTAAATAATATGGCATTTTGTTTCTTACATTCGCTTGCTCTTTGCACAACACAGCTAAGGAAAAATACACGTATTAGCACAACGCTGAAAGAGAAAGCATACTGTTCGTGTTTTACAATACATTCATTCACTTGTCTCTCATACGTTTTCTTTCTTTCGCTATCTTCAGTTTTATCAATGTTGCCAGATCTTACGCGTTAGAAGTACTAGCATTTATTTATTGATAAGCAGATTGTCCTTCTTTACACACGATTGTATTATCTTCAATATATGAGTATGGTAGAGTAAAACTTGAATTAAGTTCACGATTCTAAAACCTTCACATTGAATGAAATAACTGTTTCACTGGGCTAAAGACAAAGCGTTTTGCTGCTTATTGGGTATTGATGTACGTATTAGGGCTGATTTTCATGAAAGCTTGTGTTGCTTGCTTTGGTTGAGACTTGGGTGGATAGCAAATTCAAACACGTGTTACACTTACCTTACAATCAAACACACAATAAAACACGCGTTTCAATGGGCTACTTACCCAAATCGCAAGCAAAGCAAGCATTCATGAAAATCAGCCCGTACTCTTTGTTTCCATCAATCCTTTGCTTCAGAGTTATTTGAAGCATTGACCGAATTTCTTGGCAATTTTCCGCTGACTATAACAATATCAAGGTCAAGGAGAAAAGTATATTTTAGTTTAATAAAACCGGACGTACACAAATGGAAAATGTTCAAAAATTTCGGTAACATAGAAACTTGTGAGGTGCAACTTTTTTCTTTTACTATTGATTTAGCATTTGTTTTTAACAAAAAAGTTTCTTCCCTTTCACGCAACCATGGCGACGTGTTCCCGTTGCTCGTTCGGCCAGGGATTATGTTTGCAATTTTAGAAGTTAGTATGGATTCCGCCAGGATTTTCAGTTTAGGGGGTGTAAAGTCAAAATTGGGATGGTGTTAGTGGAGTCTTGCACGGTTTCTATCGATTTTTGCCTTTAACAAGTTTTAAAGTTGAAGGGTTGTCGAGAATTTGGAGGAGTGACACTCCCCTCAGGGGTGGTCTGGAGGAATCACTGGAAGTCATTTTAGTAGCAGAGTAGAAACCAGTGTAACTCATTAGGTGCACAGTGTTGGACATAAAATTGACTTCGTTTTTGACGTCACTGATTTATTTGCATAGTTTCTGTGCTACAGACCAGTCCATCCTGGTGGAATCCCTGATCGATCGATCAAATCAACCAGATCAATCCATTCTAGAATAGAACCAAAAAGTGTTTCTTCTTCTAAAAATAATAAAATAAAGGGTGCATTTTTAGATCAATCCAAATGGCCGACCATCCTGACCGAGGTTTCATCCAGAGTTTTCCCTCAGTCACAACAGGCAAATTTCGGGATGGTAGCTTCAACTTAGATCTTGGCCGACACCTTCCAACATCCTTTCCGCTCCCCTATCCCGGTTTGAATCTTAGATGCCTGAAGGTCACAAATAAAATTCAATTTAATGCAAACTAAATTATTTGGGTGAGATTAACAAGCGCCAGGAATGAAGTCACAATCATTCCGACTAGTTCTGGTCAAAGCCAGAATTTGAAATGGTACCAAAATTTCAATAAGTAATTCTGTCAAATTTTCTTAGTAGAGGAGTGTTAGCCATCACCAAATTACAGGAGAATTCACGAGACTAGCAACCTTTTAAGTTTACGAAACAACAGAAACCGCGAGAAAATTTTACCTACACTTCTCCGATTTAGGTCTAAGCTTCTCCACCCCGTGATCAACCCATCCCTAGACTGAAAATTCTGACGCACATTCTAATTTCAATGCCTTCGCACATTCAATTAGGCCACTGAATGACAAGGAAGTTAAAATTAGCCACTCAAGGACAGGTAAGGTTAAAAAAAAAGATATAAAAGTATTTCCTGTGCAATGCGCACGCGTCGTGAACGGCGCATGGGGGATGTTGAAGTAGCGCTCCACATATTCTCGACCAACGGCACGAAGTCCCACGCTCTGCCGTCTTTACTTCCTCAGGTGGTCAAGAGTACCAATAATACTCTGGTACCGGTACTCAATTTGATAGGAAGCTGAGTGCACCAGTCACGGGAATACTGAAGCGTTCTGGCCGGACTTTGAACCCGAGCCGCCAGATTCGTAGCCAGAGACGCTACCGCCTGAGCCACAAGAAGTTCCGAAGTGGCCAAAATTTGATGTCTTCAAATATCGACGGTAGCGAATCGTGATTTTAATGCAAGTATAGGATCAGTAATACTACTACACCCTCATCTTTAATTAAAGGCTATCATCTCCCCATTTTCATTAGAATACCTCCACATGGGAAGCTGGAAGAAAGATAAGTACAACAAAATATTAAAATTAGAAAAAGAACAGGCACAAATAGAATTATAGTAAAATGCTAGGGTGAACCGGAGGAGAACGTATAGTTCGAACGTCCCAGTGATATCCTACTGACATCCGGACGTAGCACGAGCATCCAAGTCCAAGTGACAAATGGGATATCTCAGGGATATCTGCGTTGTGGGGACTACATAAAAGTTATGAAATATTGAAACTCTGCGTAGTGTAGACCTGGAGTAGATTCAATCGGGCATGAAAGTGTGAAATAATGAGGGAGTACTGGACAGACAACAGATGAGAGAAGACCAATATCGGAGATAATAGAAAGGAAATGGAATAGAAACTGGTTACGACATTAAATACACAAAAATTGGATAGAAGAAAAAGAAAGGAAATTACAAAGCTCGACGAAGCGAGATAGCTAAGCTTGTCTTCCAGGACCTATCGCCATAGGTGTACTATTACTACTACTACACTGCTTGTCGTAAATTAAAGAACAAATGGACATTAGGTAGCAGCATCGAGTCTGCCAGACCCATCCCCCAATGGGAATGTCAGCCCCAAATTCTAGAACACAACAAACCCTGCTAAAGCTCCAATTTTGACTTTACTCACACCCGAAAGTGGAAATCGTGGCAGAATCTGTGGGCGGTAGAATAAAAATCAACAAATACTGAGTACTTAAATGTTATTTCTAACTTAATAAGCTCCTTATGTACGGCTTTTAGGGCTCAAAACAAATTAATCAAGGCATATTGGCAGCAACAATACATCACAACGACGCTACATGTCGTTAATAAATGTGTCAAACAGTTCTTTTGGTATGTGGGTCTATGTTGACGGATTGTTGAAGATTTTGCATATTTTGTAGACAAGAAACATGGCAAACCACGTGTTGGCCCAGAGCATCCCATATGTGCTCCATATATATAGGATTAAGGTCTAGGGACCTTGTTGGCCTGGGACATTATTATTATTATTACAAAAAGTGTACAAGAAGTAATGAAAGCTTTAATAATTTAACGCACATGTGCAATAGATACTTTAAGGTACATAAAGTGCACATTTTTTTTTTCACAGTACTGTTATGGAATAAAGTATGTTTTGAAAATTATTCAATTTATCAGTTCTCATCATTTGAATTTCTTTGGAAGGTCGATGTGTGAATAATTTATTGATGGCAGAGACATCGCTAACTTAGTACGAGTATTTGCTTTGTGCAATATATGAATTTTAATGAAAGCATTTTTTAGATAAAACTTCCATTCATTCCAGGTAAACCATGCGGTTAATGAGGTGTTTCCAAAACATTTATTTAAAAAAATAAAATTAGAGCAGAAAATAAGTATTTGCTGCAAAATGTTAGTTGTTATTTTATTAATAAAATAACGTCCTTACGAATACAAAGTACTAATTTTGTAACATGATCTATGTTTGCTACGTGATAATGAATGAAATGGAATGTATGGACTCGAAATATATTTGTTAAATGTGAGGAATTCAAAATGTTTAATGAACTATGATGTCAGATTTATTGCCTTATTTATTTATGGCCTTCACGTATCTGAGGCTCAGGTCAATGACAGATATGTGAGCTGAAGTTTCAGGTGTATCTTCAAAACTATTTGAATCAAAACTGCGCTTACCCGCAAGTTTATTTTATTATTATTTTAATTTTCAAGATAGAGGGAAAACGAAAGACGGAAAGGCGAAACGTAAAACTCTTCTAGGGCTGGATTTCATGAATGCTTGCGATTTGGGTGAGTAGCCAATTGAAATACGTGTTTTATTATGTGTTCTACGTATTAGGTAGTAAAACATGTGTTTCAATTGGCTACTCACTCTAATCGAAAACAAAGCACACAACGCAAGCGTACATGTAAATCAGCCTCTACGGCTCATTTTCAAGCCCGCTTGCGTTGCTTGCGATTAGGGTGAGTAGCCAATTGAAATACGTGCTGTAGTTTTATTACGTGTTGTAACACGTGTTTCAATTTGCTATTCACCCAGATCGCAAGCAGAGCACGCAACGCAAGCGGGCTTGAAAATGAGCCCTTAAATGTTAGAGTCAAGTCCGTTGGACGCTCTCGCTACCGTTACCAAATATGGTGATAGCCGTCTCAAAAGCACGACAATCCTGATGTTTCGTGGAAACATGTTCGTCTCAGTATACGAAATTTTCACGGAAGTGACGTCGAAACACGGATTGAGTCAGCACAGGCAGTGAGTTTTGTATCGTTCACAACTAAAAAAGAGACACAAATTATAACCGCCAAATGGGCGAGCAGGCAAATATCTGAGCTAAAATAAAAATCTTTGCAGCACTTATCTCTTCACACCATATTTCATTCGATACATTTGTCAAAAATGAAACTTGTATTAATTTAATCGCGATACCATTGCAAGAAAGGACACTTATTTTTCCCGATTTGTGTGCTCGGCGGATGACATCAGCTCTTAAACTTATGACAGATTCGAGTTTCAGGCCAAATACAATTTTAAAAAAACCCACAAGTTTTAAGAAAACAAAAGAAATAATACGAGAAAACAAACTCTTTTCCCTAAACCTAGTAAATTATTATAGGGTTGCAACACTGCACATCACCCACATTCGTATCTTTTGCATAACTAGTTTCTTTCGTAACACAGGAGTCATTGCACGCTCTGAATAGGGATGAGACAAATTATTACATACGAATGATGCTTTAAAGGCATTACTTCTTTCCTCTAATTTAAGCATTTAATTACTTTAATTACAATATTAATTACAAACAATTTAAGCTCCTGTATCTTGCTTTAATTAAGCTACATAAGTCTTGCAGCATGTTTCCATCTATGTATAGAACTTTGAATTCATAAGTTCACTTAAATTATTATGTGAACTGAAATTTTGCACACAGCATTAACATTTACAGCAATATTAGTTTAAAAGGTTATATTTATTTGTGTAAATTTTGTATTATATATATATATATATATAACATTTATTGGCTTTTCTTTAGTATACGTCCAGTTCTCTTTTCGGAACCGAACTGTTTTGAACTAACCCAAACCAAACCAACTTAAGCCAAGATAATCCCTGTTAGTAAATCGCCTGTGTCACTATAACATTATTATTTCAATAAACCTATTCTTGAAACCGTAAGAGATTTGCTTTAGAGGTAGAGTGCCTGACGCAAGCTAAAGTAATACCCATTTATTAAATATTTAACTTAATCTTCTGGTGAATGTTTAAGGCTATAGTTCAGATTAGATGTTGGTTAAAACAGAGAGCGAAATCAGACGGAGGGACATAGGTTTTTTTTTTTTACTGAAGTTTTTAGAGACCAATTTCCCCCACTGACACTTATATTATGGGTATTAAAAGCCTATCGTTTACTTTTTGTCAAGTGAGGTATGCATGCAAAACTTTTATACAAATTGGTCGAATTATGTGGATTTGAGGACCTATAATGTATTTGAGAGTTTCAGCAAGTATTATGGCATGACAGTGTACACGTTGGAAGCCTATACGGTCAAATAAAGAAAAAAAAAATCTCATGCAAAATTTGGTGGAAACGTATCCAATGAAAAAATGTGGGGCTGATAAACATAACCTTGTAGATATGTATAAAGGACAATGCATACGTACATAAATCTTATACAGGTAGAATTAGAATTTGATTTTTAGACAATATCTTGAGTATTTAGTGCCTAAATATTTGGCTCATGACTATTAATTTTTTAATAATATCCTCTGAAGAAAAGTACACATAAGATCTTTAGAAATATGTTTTAGAAGACGTGAGTCGACGCTTTCAAACAACGCCATATTTTACGGTACAGATTATCGTCCAATTATGCCTGAGGACTTTATAATCCAACTAAACTGAAATTTTAAAATGTTTTATGTGTTAAACAAGTGATTATTTCTACTAACCACCGCTAGGGCTCTGACGGAACCTTGATAGGAAACTAAAACTACACTAGTGTCCAAAATTAAAGCAAAATTTGCAAAGAGTGATAAATAATTGTTCTAAAATGTCGTATGGTATCTATGCATGGTCAAAAAACACATTTCTATCAGTTTTAATGTAGAAAGACATAGTTAATGGTAGAAACGAAGGGTTGGCGCTAGTATAGCACGTGACTGCAGGGTAGCCCTAGGCTGTAAAAATGACGTCTACTAGAGTATAAGAAGGTGTTGATTATCAGTGTTTCTTCAAGGCAGATGATACCAATGATACTGAACAGCTTAGAAATGACTAGAAGACTGTTAAATGACGCTTTTTTACGCTGGAGAACCATTGGAAGACTTGAAGCTGCACAGTTACAGACCAAAGTAGTCAGATAGATAACTCCGAGTGAATTCCTCAGTGGTTAATCGTCCTTGGAGACTGTTGATTGACACTGAAGATACGCCCAGAAGACCAGTCAAGGACACTCAAGAGTTATATCTGGAAGCGCAGATCGTTATTTGCTGATAAAAGCCAGGCTCCATAATTGGAGTAGCATCCGTCAACTGGCATCAGACCACGCTGCTGCTACAGGAAGGCAGATATCTCATAAAACTGTGGATAGAAGGCTTGGGGAAAGACGACTTTATGCAAGGTAGTTTGCGTGCCTTTGAACGCTGATCAGAGAAGGAATTGTCTACAATGTTGTCGAGATCACAGTTATTGGGCAGATGTAAATTGGACGTTCGTATTATCCAGTGATGAGTCGTGGTTTACTCTATAAGTCTGATTCTCGACGGTGTATCATCTGGGGAGAAGAAGGAATAGGATATATTGCTTCTAATATCATCGAACGTGATGAATACGGAAGTGGCGGAGTGATGTTGTGGGCCAACATTAGCAGCACCTGAAGAACGCCTCTAATCGAAACCACCAAGGTGAATGGACAAGGCAAAACTGCTACCAGATATCGCGATCAGATCTTGACAGTACATTTGAGAGAGTTTCGGCAGAATGTGGGAGAAAATTTCTTCCTAGCCATGACAATGCCCGCCCTAATAGAGTGTATTGGTGGACGACTTTTTTTAAACTGGAACTACTGCCCTTGTAGACTGGCCAGTGCGTTAACCGGCCTTGAATCTAACTGAACATGTTTGGGACAACTTAGCAAGGCGAGTTGCTTCGCCACCCATCTCATTTGATGCTCTGACAATAGCTCCGCATGAATAATGGGAGCTACTGCCACAGATCTCCCTGCACCTGTCCGTACTATGCAGCATTGTTGTCAGACTTTTATCGCTGCTAGGAGTGACCATGTACCCTATTAAGCTCCATTTCGTTTTTTTTTTTTTCACTTTATTTTGTTTTCTGGTATTATTATAATTCTGGCTCGTATCCGTTTGTGATATTGTTGCAACCATGAGATTGAACTGTAAAATTCTGTAACTTCGTATAAAAAGACTACATTTCGTATTGGTCGGATATGTACACAAAAGCTTGTGGCAATCGAGTCTTGTATAGTCTTGATGTATTGCTCAGTTCCCAATTAATAATTTTCTGTTGTGTTTTTCTCTTACAGTGCGTAGATGCTTACCCGTACCTCAACAGATGTCCGTCAGGTCTCTATTTTGATGACATCAATAAGTTGTGCACTTTCAAGAATGAGGCAAGATGTGGACCAATCAGTTCAAGTAAGAAAAGTTTTGTATTATTCTTCGGAGATTAACAAAGAAAGAAATAAGTCTAAACAGAAAGAATAACAGTCGGTTTCTAATAGTCATTTAAAACTCCGAAGCAATCCGAATGGTAGGCGAGCAACAAATTAAATCATTAAGCGTTTTCCTTCATTAAAAGATCGTTCCTTAGTTATTTATTAAGAACATACATCAGAATCACCATTAACAGAATCGTGATTAACCGAATCCCGGTGCAGTAAAAAATAAAATTTTGATTTTAACAGTTTTCACATATGAGAGTTTTGATTTATACTCTTAATTATGAACGAATTTTTTGAAAAATCCTTGCAATGTTCAGTAAAAATTACGCTACAGTAATTATATTATAGTATTGCATTACACTCTGGTGCCAAAAGCGAGGGAACTAGTTGACGGCGCGGTAACATCGCGGCAACCCGGTCGGATGGCGCGAAGCACTTGCAGTGTGGTCAGTTGGACTTCTGTGAGTGGAGTTAAAAGTCCTGTCCCGTGGTGATGGCAACCCGACGGGAACTATCGACGTTTGAGCGCGGGATGATAGTTGATGCTAGAAGAATGGGGCATGCGATTTCGGAAGTCGTCCGGACATTGAACTTTACTCACTCCACAGTATCAAGGGTGGACCTTGAGTAACGCATTGCAAGCATTACGACCCATCAGGAACAACGCAGTGGCCGCCCACTGGTGCTGAATAACAGCGACCGGCGACGTCCCGGCAGACTCGTTCGGGTAAACAGGCAAGCAACGGTGCAAGATCTGACAGTAGGAATCAATGCATGACGTCCCATGACGTGTCAGAGCGGATTAGTGCAGCGCAATTTGGTCTCCATGGGGTATCGCAGCTAGAGATCGACACGTGTGCCGCTACTAATCGCTGCCCATCGGCGGCGGCGACTCACAAGAGCTCTGGAACACGTGGATTGGGTCTGAGAGGACTGGCAACGTGTAGCGTGGTCAGATGAGTCACCTTTCCAATTAGTACGAGCGGATGTGGCGCAGACCCCATGATGACATGGGCCCAAGTTGTCAACAAAGCACTGTGCCAGCTGGTGGTGGCTCCGTGATAGTGTGGGGCGTGTTTACCAGGTATGTTTTGGTTCCTATGGTCCGCTTGAACCGGCCATTGACCGGTCAGCGCTATGTTCAGCTGCGTGGTGACCATCTCCAACCTGTTATGGACTTCGTGTACCCTGCCAGCAATGGAATTTTCCAGGATGACAATGCGCCATGTCACCGGGTCGCAATGGTACGCGACTGGTTGGAGGAACATTCTGGCAACTTCCAACGCATGATTTGGCTCCCTAGACCGCCGGACATGAACCCTATCGAGCACACGTGGGATATCATCGAACGGGCTATTCGTGCCCTGGATGCTGCACCTGTAACAACCACCGAATTGTTGGACGACAATCGAGACTGCATGGCAGCACATTCTTTCAGCGGACTAACCAGCGACTTGTCGCGTCCCTGCCACGTCGAATTGCTGTATTTCATCGTGCTCGAGAGAGTCCCAAATGTTATTATTAGAAATGTATCCTATGTCTTTTGGCACTTCAGTGTAGTTATAGGCCTATGTTTGAAAAAAAATAGTTTACTTTAAAATGTATATTCTTTTAACGTGTGGTACAGTACTAAACTATCATATCACCCTTGATCACATCAAGTTTGGTTATACAAGACTCCAGGGTTAATTTGGAAATTCCGGCGTGATACGGCGTCGTTTAGCAAAAGTCTCAACTTTTAAAAGAAAATCAAAATGTAAAAACGTAATAATACTCTCCTGCATTCTGAAGAATTAAATACAAGGTGTGACCATTTAGTTCCCGGAATGTTGGCAGCGATAGCTGGGTTGTTGAATCTGGCAAACTCATGCATTTAAGGTATGTAACGTTTCAGTATAGTTAAAAGATGTTCTTTAAGTATTGTTAATTGAGTATTTGTCAAATTTACAATATTTTAATCATATTAATAACAATTATTATCTTTCAGGCATTAATTAACTTATTTATTAATTGAACCATATTCAAAGAATAATTTCTCGCGCATGCGTACACGTTTACTATACGTATCGTTAGGCCGCCATATTTATCTCAACAACATAGACAAATACAAATTTACTGTAAACGCACCAAACGTGACATTTGTAATCGGTTCTTGTGATGATGAATTTGATGATCAATATAGTATAATTAATAATTATATCAATGTGTGTAAGATATTTACGTATGTTTGTATTACATTATTTTTATGTTTGTGCATTTATTGTGCTCAGCAGATGGCAGCACATATTTTTTAATAAATACTAGACATTGGATGTTTATTGTTTTCAAACAACGGGTATATGTTTAGCCATATTAAACGTAACATTATTGTTGTTATATATTTAAGTGTGTTTAAAGAAGTTGTAAGAATTTTATCAAGAATTGAACAATGTTATTGTCACTTGTATATATTAATGTGACCCTACGTGTTAAGAGTAGAGATGAACGTTCCTAACATAATATTAGTTATTTAGAAGCTAAAGTTTGTATTATGTAGCGATATTAGTTACGTGAACGACATCCTAGATTGAAGTACTCGTTTCCTAGCGGGATTTTTGTTAATATATATTTATCATTGCAAAATATTTTTATTACTCGCTCTATTGTAGTTGTACATCGAAAAATACTAGCAATATTTCTATGAAGCTACTATTTCGGGTTGATAACTTGAAAACTTTAAAAATATTGACGATTGCTTAACAATAATGTATTGTTAGTTCGTGGTCTACAACAGCCATTAATTATTGTTACATTAACGTTAAAAGTGTAACAATACTTTTCTTTTTGTAAATGCAACAATGCTGCGTATTTGTTCCAAAATAAACACATTTTATCGTTGATTTTACATTTTTATTTTTTTTTCAGTGTGTACCCAAGCATGTTTGGACAAATGTTCCAACTTGCGTTTCCATGCGCTACAGACCAAATGAGTCGCTCGCACAGAGCAGCACAGAAAGTATTGCGTATCCGTAGTAGGGCCTACTACTAGTGGGGCAAAAATGAGTGATAAGAAATCTGGAAAAACGAATATGCATAAAGTTTTGTGTGAAGATTGGTAGAGGTACTAGTACAATGTTAGCTCTATTAACAGTACCTTATGAGGGCATCCTCAATGAAGAAATTGAGTAGTTTTGATAGGCATAGACCAGCAATTCTACCAGGATTTTCGGTTTGTGGGGGCGTAAAGTCAAAGTTAGAAATGGACTTTACAACCAAGATGGAATTTATTTTTCACACCTTTAATAAATATGTCTAGACTCGCAATAAGACAAGGATTATGTATTGTATATATTTTGGTATTGTGCAACTTGCTACATATTTTCGCGCGGCGGCCATATTGAAAAAAAAACTGACGGAATGCTGACCATGTGACCAAGACGGAATTTGTCCTTTAGCACCTTAGAATCGATTCCATAAGAGAAATTCTCTATACGCCTAACTGACGATTGATGCTTTATTCGTTATCCTTGAAAATTTCTCAATATACAGAGCTCAGGGTTTCCGCCGCCAGGATTTTCAGTTGAGGGGGGCGGTGTAAAGTCAGAATTGGGAGGGTGTAATGGGAGTTTTTTCACGGTTTCTATCGATTTTTTACAGCAATTAAAGTTGGGGGTGTTATCGAGGTTTTTGGGGTGACACACCCACAGGAGGTAGTCTGGCGGAATCACTGATAGAGCTATAATTCAGGCCGAAAAAGGTGTCTGTATATATTTTAGTTTCATATTTGAGTACCTTCCCGAAGTCGTCACTATCTGTGGCTTTGCATATTCGTCCACTATTGCAATGTTTTGATAAATGCGAAGAGAAGAAAACAACGCGATATGATTAAAAGACTCCATTTTAATGTTGTTGTTTTTTATGTTCTAAGCTTAAAATGTTACACCTGCCAAAGCATTCTTCTTGACATTTACTGCAACGAGATAAAAAGAATCGAATCAAGACTGAGTTAATGCTTATTAGTAGCGTAAAACAAACAGAAGAGGGCAGTGTGCATTAGAGTATACTTAAACGTGCAATGTACTTGATTCTCCGCCTGGAAGAAAAGAAATACATATTTGCATTCCATGCTTCTATGTACACAGTTAAAATTAAACGTAGTTTTCGGTTAGGCACCTGGAAAGCACAAAGGTTCGAGTTTCGCTGGTGATCATCCTGGTTGAAATTTTACTGCTCTCTTCAGTTTCACCGGGATGTACTATAGGACTGACGACGGGTACCTAGTTCTAATTATACACGAGTAATATCCGGGTTCAATCGAAGCTGAGTAATATCCGATTACGGCATATCGGGCAATACCCGTGTCCAGATAGACCTATATATTGCATGGTATCAGACAGGGTACGTGTTAACAATTAGTGTTACAAGTATTACAATAGAAATTTTATAATCATTCTGAAATAGAAGTACAAAATTTCAAGCAAGTACCCGGGTATTACCCGTACAACCAGTTTACCTGTGCATAAGACTTTGGTACATTTTAAAAATAATCCGAGTATTCTCGTTCCTAGAAAATATCTAAACTAAGGTTGCTTGCTCTCTTTTCCATCACTTTCCGCCGAAGTGCTCGCCGAGGGAAATGTTTGCTCATCCTTCTGCGGGTATAAGCCATTGGTGCCTGTTCGACTCATTAATGTAAATTAAATTAAAGAGAAAAACTAGGGCGAACTTGTATCCCCTATCCTTTCAGATTTTAGGCGCACTCTTTGAATTTTGGAATAGACAATTTCAGAATTAAATCAATTATATATTATTGTCCCCTCCCTTACATAATTCCACCGCCCCCCCTTGCAAGGCTGACTTTTCATTTATGCACTAGGCGCATGCTTCGATTTGGCTGAGTAACAACAGGTTTTCAGTTACGCGTAAGCGGTGTGTTTTGCTTGCGATTTGACTCAGTAGCCAATTGAAAGACGTGTTTAAATATTATCTATTGGCTACTCATAGAAATCGCAAGCAAAGCATGCGTACATGAAAAGCCGGCCTAATGCGTATATGAAAAGATAGCATACGCCTTGCGCTTCGCTATAGACCCCCAACCTTTCTTCTTAATTATTTTTTTCAAAGAGCCACTGATGTTAATTTTGCGGCGAGCGTCTGTATGAAAAGCCGGTCTTACATGTAATCGGTCTGAACTGACGCTATTGACACGTAGCGGACCTTGAATTATAAAGGGTTACTACACCAGGTATTGTGGTCAGAACACGAACTGCCAATACCCTCGTCAGTAAAGCAGGAGAATTAAAAGAAAAAAACTATCGATTTGTTTTATATCTTATTGATTTACTCACGTATGAACAATTTATTTGCGAGCCAACTTAAATATCCATACGGTCTGGATGTCCCTTGCAAGATCCCTATTGATAAGGTCTTCAAAAGGCATCTCTTACTCCCTGTTTAAGGCTAGCTTTTCATGCAAGCGTGCGTTGCCATTTTTTTTTTGTTTGAATTTTGGGTGAGTAACCAATTGGAACACGTGGTTAAGTGAATATTCAACGTCTAACACGAGTTTCTATCGGCTACTCATGGGAATCACAAGCAATGCACGCGGCGAGCGCCTGCAAGGAAAACTGGCTTAATACTTTACGATTACTTGAGGGCTCATTTTCATGAAAGTTTGCGTTGCGTGCTTTGCTTGCGATTTGGGTGAGTAGCCAATTGAAATACGTGTTACACGTAGAACACGTAATAGGGGGCCTTAAACACGTGTTTCAATTGGCTACCCATCAAAATCGCAACCAACGCAAGCTTTCATGAAAATCAGCCTTAAGAGACATCATCTTATCGATTTTATAATTGCGCTCCAGATAAAAATATATTTGGCCTGAAACATCTGAAGTCAAAATCAAGACAAATGAACTACGAGCATCATAGTATCACAAAATTAGGAAATTTTGACCTTATTTTCTTATTTATAAAATACATTTATTTTTAGTTATACATACATTAATTCAACTATCTCTTAAGTTAAAAAATGAAGTAATACTAGTTAATATGCGACTCTCCTTCCTTTTCAGCTCCTGCACCGAGTACAGAACCTCCTGTGGACTTGGCTTTGAAATGCGACACAAGTGCCTGTACACTTCCATATTGTTTCTGCTCACGAGATGGCACCAGAATTCCTGGCGACTTAGAACCATCGCAGGTAGCTATAAACTCTGTTTATCTCCTAGCTCTTCGTACGGCCAGTTGCTCAAAACATTTTAGTTCTGGTTCACAATAATTATCGACTTCATCTACGAGACAGTCAAAAAGATCACTAAAGATAGTGAAGTTGCATACTATTTTAGTTTTCCTAACACCCACTGTGAGTCCAGCGAAACTAGAATTGAAATAATACGCAATATTGGAGCTTTCGATGTATTGCGGACCAATAACATGAAATATTAGATGCTCAGCTCGCATTCCGTGATTTTCTCGATTTCAAATCGAACCTAGAATCAACAATTGCATTCTAGCAATATTTCATTCCTAGTTCAGATGAACTGACACTAGATGGAGTGAACGGAAATTGAGATTGGGAATTCGCTATCTACACAGTACACACGTAATTATTTTGTCTAAGACATGTACATTAACTCGTAGGTTAAGTCAACTGGGGATATTAGGATAGGATAGGATATCTTCTTACATTTATCAACAGGTGTCGCGCCCGTCGAAGGATGTTCAAAACCACTTCGGAGCAACAAAGGAAGGTACTTTCAGTATTCCCTATCCGAAGGGAGTAGGAGTTAGGAGGTAGCAATTGATTCTGTATGCCCCCATTGTGTCAAGTGGTTCCAAACTGCATAAAATTTGTCCCTCTAACGAAATGTTTAGGGATATTTTTAATGTACTTTTGGTAATTTACTTGATACGATAATAAATTCATCATTACGTTTCGTGGACATTATGAGCATATCAATCACTTCTTAGGGCGGCTTTCCTTGCAGGCACTCGCCGAGTGCTTTGCTTGCGGTTTCTATGAGTAACCAATAGGAACTCGTGTTACACGTAGAACGTGTACTTAAGCACGTATTTCAATTGGCTATTCAGCCAAATCGCAAGTAAAACAGACTGCGAGCAGCTGTATGAAAAGCCAGCCTTAATTCTTCCAAATAACGTGAACGTCATTTACAGGATATGCTATTATATGCAGGGATGTAATGCTAAATTTTTAGGTTGGTATACGCTTCGCTTGCTGTAGCCAAACCTTTCGCTTACTATCCCATAAATTATAACTGCGTATTTCATAAATTTTAGGTGGATATATGGTGATGCTTAAAAAATTGAGATGGGTATATCCGCGTATACCCCTCCATTACATCCCTGATTATATACCCAGTCCAGTATGTGCATAACGTAAGGATTGTGACATTTATCAAAACACGGGAAGACAATGACAAGCTTCTAAAACCAAGGTAGTATTTAAAGTTGGTCTATTTTAAATTAAAAACCGAAAAGGAGCAAACGAGGTTAAATATTTCCTCTAGCGTCTGGGTTTAAATACTAATCGAGCACTCCAATATCGTTTCGTACTGATCACTGGTCTGAGACGCTTAACTTTTTGTGTGGATACAGATTGATAAACAATTTGAAAAAACAAACAGTAATCTTGAATATGATGTTCTAACATGCAATTTAAAAAAAAAAAAAATTAAAAAATTATTGAGTTCCTATGCAATAACTTAGATTATTTTTATCTTGATAATGCTCCTTTAAAAACTTTGTTGGCGTTAGTTCGCCCAGAAGGTGGAATCGAACCACTCTGACGCTAATCAGCTACAGGTTTGAAGCCTGCACTCCGGACCACCGAAGTTCATCTGGGCATTCGTGCTTCTTTTCAACCCTGTATATATAGTGCACACTAAGTTTTCAAAGCGTTTGTGGGAAGTTAATTTCTATCAATACCAAGATTTTATGTATGCAAGAACTGCCCTATCTATTACAGCTATTCAATGTTGCCTTTTAACTGCTATTCTTTGTTGTTATATTATCAGTATTATGGTAGTGATTTTATCAATGATGTCCCAGAATCGTTAATCAAGAACTAGCAGAGGGTAAATGTGGATACAGTTTCTTTTTTTGTAATGCATTTGAGAAGGTCATGCAAAACACTGTGTTACCATGGCCGCGTGGTCCAGTTGATTCACGTCGCGAATTTGGCATCAACAATGGGAACTCATGCGGGTTCAGTATTCGCTGCCAGGTATCCTGACTGGGGTTTACCAGTGCTTGTTCCATCAGACGAATGGCAAGCTGGTACCTGTACTAAGGCTTGGTTGCTATCTTTCCTATCCCTGACAAGGAAGAATGATCGCCAGGGGACACCATAGGCTTAGGACAAAGTTGACTATTCAACTCACAAAGCATTTTTGATAAATAGTTTTCTACCATTAATTAAAATGTGTTCACTACTCTCGGGACATCCTGAGTTAAACTACGATATCTACAGAAGAATCGACAAAAGTTAGATTTTTATTAGGTTAGGGGGAAGTTGAATTTCGCGTCCTACAATAAAGACAGGAAAGAAAAAATACAAAGAAATGTTACAGTTTGTTTCGCCTTGCTTGGTACTTACTGTATCAAAAAGAACTGAGTTTGATTCTCTGTCACTCCAGCGCACCAATATCTTCCAATTTTCTCATTCTTTCTTGTTTTGTTTTTTTCAGACACCACAAATCATCTTGATGACATTTGATGGCGCGATCAACCTCAACAACTTCGACCACTACATGAAGGTCTTCTCACATGATAGAAAGAACCCCAATGGATGTCCAATTCGTGGCACTTTCTTCATTTCTCATGAATACAGCAACTACCACATGATACAAGAACTATATCATAAGGGACATGAAATTGCAACGGAAACTATTTCGTAAGTATTAAAAGGTTTATATAAATACTTATCCTCTTTGAAGTTAAATCTGTCTTTTAACTTTCGCTGACAGTTTACTCTCATCATCAGGAAGTTATTATTTTCAGTGTTCTGTTTAAAACGGCAGGTCCTTCAAAGGAAGCTAAGCCCTCTCTATTCATTACGATCTTTCTCTCTTTCCCTCAATTGTATTCGTCGGTA
This sequence comes from Lepisma saccharinum, assembly GCA_022664845.1. Lineage (NCBI taxonomy): Eukaryota > Metazoa > Arthropoda > Insecta > Zygentoma > Lepismatidae > Lepisma > Lepisma saccharinum. The sequence goes on from JAGDQP010003146.1 coordinate 63,334, forward strand.
TACAATCTCTGGGAAACTAATATTCTAACCAGTTTCTTTTTCTTTATTTTATTCTCTCCAGAATTGTTTTTTTTTTCGCCTATTCTCTTCAGCACTTCTTCATTTCTCATCTTGTATATTCAGCTGACTTTTGTAATTCTTCTCCATGTACACATTTCAAAGGCTTCCAAGTTTTATTCTTCATTATTTCGTAGAGTCTACGTTTCTACTCCATACAATAAATTCATCTTTGCCTTAAGAGGGCTCCTCACTTCAATTCTCCATTTTTAACATTTTAAAATATATTTCAAAACCTAAGAGTACTATCAAAAATGTAAGTTCAAAGCGCACTAGAACTTACAAATTACTATGAAATACAATGGCCAGCGATCTGGAGATCTTGTCCATTGACGAGTGATACGTTTTCAAAGATTATGACGTCATAGTTTAATTGAAGTCTCAGCACTCATCAAAGGACAAGATTTCGAAATTGCTGTCCACTGTATTTCATAGTAATTTGTAAGTTCTAGTGCGCTTTGAACTTACATTTTTGATAGTACTCTTAGGTTTTGAAATATTTTGAAAAATGTTAAAAATGGAGCCCTCTTAACTCTTCGATCATCGATCCGTAGTCTTCTCAATGATCCCCTGTTTTGCCGTCGCTATTCTCGCCTTGATCTCTTTGTTTTATATTTCATATTCTCACCAGGGGTGCACTCGTAAATTTTGCAGTACCGGCACGTTTCAATTTTTACCATATGTCATAACAACAACAGTGAAGTGAGGAGTAGGCATAATTGCTAATATTGACAAAAATATGGAATTCTTTATCAATTAAATTTGAAATGCTTAATATTTAGAAACTGAAAAAGAAATATTTTTAATTGATGAAATGTCAGTGCAAAATCGTTTATTTAACTCACTGAAACAGCCCAGTCTTGATACAGCACATGATAATGCGTTACAAAAACTTATCAAGTGGATTCAAATACTTCAAGTTGGTTGGTTTTGCTTTGCTTGTCTTATTCTGGTGTCATCTGCAGTTTGGTGTTTTCGCAGCCACGTTTTCACGTATGGCTCTAGATCCCAGTCTCTCAAGTTTGGGCCGCGCAATTTCATAACCATTAAACTTGACATATGCGTCACTGTCAGTCTCGTACGGGTGGGGGTAATGATAAGATTAATTAGACTCAGTCAATGTTTTTTTTTTTTTTTTGTAAAATGGAACATTTTTTCTCCGACAAAGCAGTACCGGAACGGCGTTCCGGTACCAGGACAACCCCTGATTCTCACTTATAATCATTCCTAAGTACTTGAAGCTGGTTTACCTGTTCTCCAATCTTAATGTTTATTAGGGTTCGATTTGTTCCAATTACGACACATCGTTCCATTTACGTATATTTATATTTCCTTACAGCTTCTCTGCAGCTGTTTTGACATCATCTTAAGTGATCTCATTTTCTGCAAGAAAAACCATTATTATCCGCAAATCTAACACATTTTGTTTTTCTACCCTGACTGTAAGTCCTACGCTTTCGAAGAATCTCTTTACAATCTCTTCTTGATATATATTAAAGTGGGGGTGAAACAAACATCAGTTTCTCACTCTTCGACCTATTGCTTCTCGTTTTATGTTGTCACCTACTTCTACCCTTATTCTCTGATCTAGATACAAGTTGTTCATGTCCTCGTTCATTCCATTCCACCACCCGCATTCTTTAATACTTACATTAAGATTTTCCAGTTGACTCAATCGATCGAATGCCTTTTCCAAATCAACAAATTCTACGTATATTTCTGTTACCGCCCATACAATTCATTTTTATCTTATCTTATCCAGAGATAACAAAAGTTCACTTATCTGAACCGAGTCTTTGGCAACATCAGAATCAATACGAGCACAAAACTAGCACAAAAAGTTTAGAGTCGTTTTTATTTCTTCTTTGCAGAGTACAGAAAGGTCTCGAGGACAAAGGCTACGAAGAATGGGCCGGTGAAATGATTGGCATGCGGGAAATCTTGCGCCACTTCGCCAATGTCTCCAAAGATGACGTAGTAGGAATGAGAGCGCCATTTCTCAAACCCGGGAGGAACACACAATATGAGGTAAATAAACAACTTTATCTGGTTTTCGGAAATAAGAGTTCTTTTTATCATACTTGCTGTTAAGGTCCTCAGATATTATTATTATTAATAATATTTTATAAGTTGAAGAATTAAACTCAAGAAATACCTTAGGCCCGTTTGACACGTACGCATTTATGCTATAATAGGGTCAAACCCTTTGGTATAAATCCACAAAAGTTTGCTTTTACACGTTGGTACTACTGCTAGCGCTAAGATTTATCGTTGAATAAATGCTTCCGTGTCAAGCGGGCATAACAGCATCAAACGTTTTTACAAAAATATGGTTTTGTGTTGAACTGATGGACATACGCACACGCACCAACATTACAGTATGTTTTTAACTTCCTCTTCTTCCCCTATCATCTTTTGCACTTCCCGAATTAGTGGCTTCCCCATATATCTCTTACCCTTCCCCACTCCGTTCAGAGTTTCCTCCAGCTACCTTAGTAGCTTTGCCGACTTCACGACGTGGCAACACTGTTATAGTTCTCAGGGCTCAAAATGGAAATTTTCACGAAACGGAACGCTATACCTTCGTTAACATGCTATTGTCCTTTTTTGCCTATGATTACCGTTGACGAGACGGAACAGAAAGGTTCCAGATATTTACGAACCGGAACAGCGTTCCGGTTTGCTCCGGTCCATTTCGAGCCCGGACAGTTTTTCAATTTGAACTAATTTACGATCTTCAGGCATGTATGGTTCACGTCGCAACAGGGTAGGCATAATGCGGGAACGAGTCGACCAAAAATTCCTCCATTACTAACATAAAACTTGTATATTTCTCCCCTCTTCCAGTTCCACCCCCGATCAAAAAAAAAAAAAACATCAGCATGATTCTAGAAATTAAACCTTGATATCCGGCACACAAAGGCAGCCATATATATATACAAAGAACTCACATTAAATTTAGATCATGAGTAATTATGAACGACCTTACGAACAGATATTCCATCCTCCTGTTACCGAATCGTACAACAATATAACGATTATAATCACTGGAAGTTTCGCCAATTTATATATCGGCTTCATCAGGTGGCAAGTAGGGTAAAAAATCTAGAGGGATTAATGTACAGCCGTCCTAAGAGTTGGGCTTTGTTCGAGCTCTATACCGTTGAAAAAAAACAACTGATGAATGAAATTTTACCCAATTTAAAAATTTCGTTCCAAAAAAAGCACAGGTTTTACCAAATCACTTGCCAGTGCAAGGGCCAGTATGTCGGAATCACTAAGCAGAACCGTGACACCAGGGTCATGGAGCATATTAGAAATGTGAAAAATAATGAATTTCCCTCTCTCACATCTGAAACCTACCACACACGAAATAGCCGATGGCAGGATACTGTATAAAACAAGCGAACGGTGTATGAGAGTATTTTTATATATTAAAGATGTATTAATATTTGATCAGGGTTTGCTAAATAAATCGTGGTTTTGGCATAATAAATAAAATTCAATAAAGAAAACAATACTTTTTAATCGTTTATTTATTTAATTTCAATATCACTTTCATTTTTTATCACATTTAACACTTTAATAAATACTAAAATACGTAACTCCCCATATTTAACCATACATATAGCTATCCAGACAAGTTCTTTTGTTTTCAGTATCAGGTATAAGCATTTCATTTCGCATGTCTCCATAAAGAACATTGACAAGCGAAAATTGGAAGCTGGTGCTTTGATGTTGTGGCTAACGTATCGGAAAGCTAATGCGAGGACGCGGGTTCGATTCCCGGTAGGGTAATGTTTTATTATTATTTTTTTAATACTGTACAGTAACGTTTCCTTTTTTGTACATAGAGTACAGTATACGCATTTTCAAATTGTATAAAAAAAATTAACCATTGTTTAGATTCGGTTAGAAAAGTCAGGTTCGGTGTCTGTTTTTTTTATTAACCACACAATTCACTTTAGTTCACGGCAACAACAACAGATGGTTCTGCCGTCAATTTTGATGACGACATCCATCAAATATTTTCTACTAGACTAGGAACGAGTCGTGTTTCCACTCAGAACCGCCATTTTTTTATTTCATCAGCATAGAGCTCGGACCAAGGCGTACTTTTCGGACCTCACCTTCACACCTGATGAAGCCGATATATGAATTGGCGAAATTTGTAGTGATTATAATGATCATATTGTTCTACAGTTCGGCAACAGGAAGATAGAGGGTCAAGTTGGAGGAAAGTTTACAATAATTGTCCTCGCCACGTAAGAACCATTTAATGCTAAAGGTATCCCATGAACTTGTAATAATTCTTTTGATTGTCGATCTTCGATTGATCTGACTTACTGTAATATATTTGTGATCCTTCAGTCAAGTAAATATGAGCATTCAAGTGGCAATCTTATTTTGATTTGTGCGTATTATTTAGTCATTTATACATAAAATATTTTGTACGAAAAATAGCATCGGTGTTGATATTCGGTCAAACTTCAAGCACATCTAGTTTTTCTATTACCAGGTTCTTGAAGATTTCGGCTACATCTATGACAGTTCCATTGGCATCCCTCCTCTGAAGGTTCCAATATGGCCATACACGCTGGACTACAAAATCCCCCACGAATGCAGATCTGGTACATGTCCTACGAAATCTTTCCCAGGTAAGCAAGGATCTATAATTTATTTATTTATAGGATACCAATACGTGTTTCTCAACCTTCTGGAAGCCGCGGCCCAACGAAATTATTCTGAACGGTTCCAGGGTTCAGGTGTTGACCAGGGGAAGTTAGGACATAGGCTTCAATATTGTAATATCATATCTGTATCATATTCTCGTATGCAATGCCTTTCTATATAACAATACTTACAAAGAAAGTTCTGATATCCTTAATAAAAGATTTTTAATGTTACCATCGTAATGAAAAGACAATTAGATATGCAGTACGTATATAGGACAGTATATGTACAAAATTTTCGCACACACTGAGAAATAAATAGGATGTTATGGGCAATCAAATTTGGACATTACATCCGGAATAATGGTGTTAAACGGGACAACATTTAATAAAGTAAGACAAAGATTAATTCATTGGATAATCGTGAGCCGAGGCCAGTTTCTGTCTTGAAAAAGCGACTGAATAATCGTCACACCATGAAGAACAAATGAACGATGGTGACAATTCAGGACATAATGTGCAAGCTGAACTATTTTTAGAACAATTTTTGAAAAGGGTGTTTCGTAAAACTGAGGCCATTGATTAATATATGGAGATTTGTATAGAGTATAAAAGATACACATTGTTGAATATCGGTGAACAAAATCGGTTTCGAGTCAGTGACTGAATTTTTATAACGTTATATTCAATTTAAACATTCTTTATTAGCGTGGGCGAGATTCAGCTGACGCTGTTCTACCACCTAACCCGTGTCAGTACAGTTACATACATGAACTGTATACAGAAAAGTACACAAAACAAAACAAAAAGATTACATAAAATACATTAACACTTACACAATGACATAGTAAACAAATAACTAATCGTTGTCGTTGTCCTTATACAGTGCTTGAACATATTCCGTAATACTATCAAAATAATGAATTACTATTTGCTCAGTAGTATTATTACTTTGACTCTGCTGTAGTAAGAGATAATTCTTAAGCTTGCGTTCAAATTTCACAATACTACAGGAGTGCACAATATCCGTGGGAAGCTCGTTCCAAAGCTTATGTGATATGTGATACATAGGAAAATGAAGATTGATATACTGATGTGGTACATTGTGGGAGAGACAATTTCCTAGTGTTGTACGAATAGCCAAATTTTCTCTGTTCTAGTAACTCGTACCACAGATGAAAGCCTCAATGTATTAATGTCGGTATCCCACAAGGATCAATCCTAAGACCAATACTGTTTATTCTTCACAAAAAAATGATATGCCTGACGATACAAATGCCATAATAAAATCTGAATCACCCACAATCCAAAATAGAATTGACAGGACCGTTTCACAGTTAGTTTCATGGTTCACAAAGCAATAATTTATTTCTGAATACTGATAAAACTTCCTGCTTGTATTTCCATACTCATCAAGCCAAGTTGACATCTTATCCAGTTCTTCGAATTGACAAGTAAGTGATGAAGCTAGTTGAAACAGTAAAGTTTCTTGGACTTCAAATCGATAATAAGTTATCCTGGTTTCAACACACTGAAAAATTATGTTATAAATTGTCTTCTGTAATCTTCATAATAAGGTCACTTGTTCCTATTTTAAGCAAAGAGATAGTATGTTCAGCTTATTATGCGCTATTCGAAAACAAAATCAGAAATGGAATAGCTTTTTGGGGTTTATCTACAGGATTTAATAAAGTTTTTATACTCCAAAAGAAAGTAATAAGAAAAATTACGAATATTTCATACTATGCTTCTTGTAGAGCATTATTCAAAGACTTAAATATTCTTATACTCCCATCATTGTATATATACGAGACACTCCTTCTGGTTCATAAAAATGAAGAAATGTACAAAAAGAATTCAGATAAACATGAACACAATACTAGAAGTAAATCTCATTTTCAGGTTCCGCCTCACAATACTACTCTATTTTTGAAAACAATTGCATATAAAGGAGAACAACTTTTCAACGAAATTGCCCAGCCACATTAATTCACTTACTAAACACACACTGTTCCAAAGATCATTGCGTGATCTCTTGCTAAAGCATTGCTTTTACACTGTGGAAGAGTACTTTACAAAGTGATCTGAATACAGCTTCTAGGTAAACGACCAAATTTGTATTTTTTAAGTCTCATGTCAATCAACGTACGAATGAGCAAATGTATCTGCCTTCCAGGTAAATGGCAGAATATTTCTTTAGCCTTTTTTTCACATAAGGTTTCATGCAAATTATTATGTCTTATGTATATGTAAATTTGCAATTCATGGATTAGTAATCAAATTAGTATATGCCTATATTTGTAATAAAAAAATTGACATGTTCTATACCATATGGCAATAGCCAATGTATTGGTCTCTTTGAACGCAATAAAATTCTATTCTGTTGTGGTTTTCCTTTAGTTGAGATATTGTAGAGAGTACTACAAGCATGTAATTTTCTTCTGCGTGACCTAGTTAAAATCTTATGCTGGTTCAAGACAGGCAGTGTTTATACCATAAATAAATCTCATACAGGAATTTTGAACCTTTTGAATTTTGTTAATAATATTTTTTTGTGATCCTGTTTCCATAAATCATATCGCAGTAATCAAAAGGAGGTAAGATTAGTGCCTGAACTAGTCGCAATTTTATTTCCTGAGACAAATATTCGTGTAACCTATAAAGACATCTAAGCATACCATATGCTTTACTGCATTGCGTAGAAATATGTTCTGACCATTGTGGATGGGAGTCTATGATCATGCCTAAACTTTTCACCGAGCTCGAGTTACGTCGGTGGTTTTAGTTTCTATACGTTAATGAGGGAACCAACAACGGTATACATCGATTTAGTGGGTTTCACTATTAGGCCATTTGCTCTACACAAGTCAAGAATCCTATCAAGGTCTATATTCACCAACTCAGTGCCAAGAGAAATTTGATTTGGCAAACATGCAGCTTGTAATTAATTACATACACATCGTCAGCAAATTGATGCATAGTTCCAATAATTTGCAATTTTGGGTTGTCGTTAAGTTTGTGGTCATAGCAAAAACGACGACTGTAGTCCAACAGATGTTTGACGAACTTTTTCTAATGGATAAAAACGCCAACCGTCAAGCAATTGCGCGTATTTTGTGCGGTTTCTCGGAACTCAGGTTTCGGTGACATATATTCAGGAGAATGTGAAATGTCGGGCTAAACAAACCACCCGTCACAAGTCAAAAGTGTTGTTTCGTCAGAAACAGGCGAGAGGATATTAGCAACAAAATCATGCACTAGATATTACTACATTTAACCATCTGTCGTGTATATGGTATCCAGGTTCGGTGGATAAACCATGGGCGGTTTTGAGATTTGCTGGGAGGATGTAGCTCCTGTAATATGGGGATTATTATCATCAGTCGCAATTTACCTGCAAAAGTACATTATGGGTAGAATTTGAAACGTGTGGTAGCATTCTTGCTCTGAATTCTACCGCAAGTCTCACTCGCTTATGAGTGATAATGTGCGGTTATTGGTGACCAGAGCTGTATAAACTATTTTGTAAATGTATTTCGCTACAACTAGTAAAGAAAAAGTAGTTCGCTACAAATTACAAGTACATTTTCAAAAACAAAGTAGCTAAAACTACTTCGGAGTAGCGTATTCACGATACTCGCTACTTTAATAACTAGTTTCGCGGCTTTGAAAAGTCACTGAAAATGATAAGAGTTCTTTACTGAGTCTAAGGACTTTGGTCCAGGACTAAAAGAAATTTCAGTTCTTCAGCTATTGTTGAATAATTTTTTCATGTAAATGTAAAAAATATCCATTGAAATCGTCTTCCACTTCCATGTCCTCTTCGGATATCACACGTTCGTTAGTTTCAGAGGGTATGTTCATATATTCCTTCACCCATTGCTCTATTTCAATTGTACTGTGAGATCTGGAGCCCGGTCCTTCAGTTCATACCATTCTATTGGATTTTCCCCTTTTTATATATGTAATAATGAAGTTTCTTAGCCCGCATTCTTTTGTAATTATAGTGTACCAACGTCCTCTGATACTAGTTCTACATATATTTTTTTGTTATTAGCGATTTACATGGTTAACTTCTCTATTTTGTCCTATGAGCCTTAATGGGCCCTTTGTGTGTGGCCAAGGACCCATGTATGTGTATCAATTACTGTTGTCAGAGTCTGAGGTTTTTAATTTTTTGTTAGGCATTACTACCTTTTCTCGGTATTCAACTTTCTGTGGGGCACGGTTTCTTTGGTTTCAGCCGTCTGGAAGTAGTGGCTGTTTGGTTTTATATTAGTATTCTAAGCTTCTCTTCATGAAATGAGAATTTGTTGTAGTGGTCATCCAGCCGTGTTCTGGCCGGCGCTCTTGGCTGTTTGACCTGCAGTTTATTCTGTTTGATTAATCTCTTTTCAATTTCCTTTTGTTCGTTTGGTCTGTCTTCCATTTTGGGCAAGTTACCCCGGTTTCTGGACTTTTCCAGTTTCCTTATGTAGATTTGCTAATCACTGTTTGCACAACCAGACTTCTTTCAAGTTTCAGGTTCATGTGGTCTCCATTTTATTGTTTTGGCCTTTAAAATAAGCGACTTTTTGTTTTTCTTTAATTACACTGTTCCTCCCCCCCCCCCCCTTCTTACCATACTTTATTTCTGTTGTGAGTTGCATGAGCAATTGCCTATATGTGTTCACAGGTTGGTATTCAGGATAGATAAATCAGGACAAGTCTAAATGTAGATGCTGACAGAGAACACAGGTACGGATTGTTCCCACAGCTGTGCCTCTTTTGTACAATAATTTCTTTCCACTACATTTAATGTAGTTTTTACATTACAGACCCAGCTCCGTGTTTAGTATAGGAGGCGGTGGGTGAGATGCTTCACATTTAGAGTTGAAGTCATTTGAAATGAGACTTTCGCTTTTTCCACTATATTTCCTGAGATACTTCCTTTTTGTGTTGTGTTCAAGCCTCTTTGGGTTCATCGCATTGTTTTAGGCAGGGGGTTCAAAAATCTCCAGCTATTTTTGCAGAACGTTGGTTTGCCCTAGTTTTCAGTTACAGGAATTTCACATGGTAGAGGCATAATATACTAGGTTTTTACAATGTTTTACTTTAGCGATACATGGTAGTATGATTCTTACCTCAATATGTATTTTCATATTCGTGGGAGAAGATTTAGACACAGGGTAGGAAATTGTGTCTTTTCCATAAGGTAGGAAACAGAGCTGAAAAGGGTCACTTTTGGTGTCAGCTTGACCAGAATGACTCGGAACCCAATTAACCCGCTGGAATAGTCTTGTTCCTGTGATTAGAATCAATCCATATTATATGTGAGGTTTCTTGAGACGTTAGCTATGTACGGGAACGTCATATTTCAAACTTCTTTCAGAATAACCTTTCCGAGGGGGGTATTTGCACACCCCCGGCGGCGTTTTTGTCCTTTCCGGGGGATATCAGACTACTTCCCAACATTATTATTATCGTCAGAAACTTTTCGGCGTGGTATTTTTTGTACTCTGGGGAGTAACACCCCTGCTCCAGGTAGCAAGACTGTTCAAAAGCAACCGTGTATAATAAAGGAAAATTAAATATCTGCTACACCATCCGGGTCAAAATTGGATCACCGGGAGGCCCAATCATAGACCCGGTCCAAAATTTAACCCGGGTGACCGGTTTCAGCTCTGGTATGAACCTTACAATGTTTCCGCCTTCCCCCCCCCTTGATTTAATAAGATAGCGATTCTCCACTGCGATTGTTGTGATGATTGCCTTACACTTTATACAGGTGAACAAACCACCACAGATTAGAGGCACATAAAACGACGCTATAAAGTAAAGCAGTGTTACCAGACATACATGTCGAAGATACAATCAAAATATACACAATTACACACTAGTGCGGATTTGTTAGGTTTCTGTAGTCCTGCCTGGGACTAATTTACAGCGCTATGGGTTGTGGATTGCAACAGCTTTCTTGGTTTATCATGTTGTAACACAGCAAAGAGTGAGAGAAATATAATTGAGACGACATTTAATAGCAACAACTACATATATTCAGGAAATTTAAACAGTAGCGTAAAATAAAACTAGCGCGCTACAACTATTCTTTTTAAAATGTAGCGGTGCTATTTCATACGCTACTAAAAATAGTAGCACGCTACTTAGCAACACTATTGGTGACTTCGTAATTATACGGAGTGTGGTCAGTGTTATCCCGTTTAAGCAGCATTATCCTGGATGTAATGATCACACGTGGATTGTCCGTGACTGCCTAATTACTTGTCAGGCTGTGTAAAAAATTTACTTACATATATTTACTACACAAAGATCATTGCCCTGTAAACATCAATATCGTCAGTTTAAATGAAACCACGTTTGAAGCACATATGATGGTGATAAACGGTTAGTAACGTACCACATGTATATGTGTGTTGGTGTGTGCAGCATAATGTGACGGACTTGGAGGTTACACATAGTCCACAGAAAACACACACACTAAAGTCCTTTGAATATTTTTATTTATGACCTTTAGGCATCTAAGGCTCAGGCCGGGATAAGGGAGGGGAAAGGATGCGGGAAGGTGTCGTCCAGGGCCTAAGCTGAAGGTACCATCCTGGCATTTGCCTGAAGGAAACACCTGTCAGGATGGTCGGCCGCTGGGATTGAACCCATGACCTCCCGAATGGTACGCCAACGCTCTACCACTGAACTACGGCGGTTCGGTCAGTTCTCTAATCTTCCTATAATTCGTAACGGTGGTAGTTTTAATGTAAGCTTATATTTTTTTTAGGCGCCTGACAAAGCTTGGTTAGAACAAGCGAAATATTGAACCACGTCAGTTTTTAACGTATCTTGGTAGACCTCTTTTAATGTTTCTAACAGTTGCATACCAAAGGAAGGGAGAGGGTTTCGAGCCGCCCCCAACTTGTTTTATTATTATTATTAATTTCTGTACCTTTCAGAGTTATGATTTTAAATTCTGTGACATTTACAGTATGTCCTCTCCAGACGTAGCACCATAAAAATCCCCCCCCCCCCCAACAAATATGAGGACTTTTATGTATTACCTACCCATGAATTCCTTAGTATATAAATCTTTGATTTCCAGTAAACGTGAAGTTCTTCTGTTGTTTTTTTTATTTAGGCTTCCACTAGATGACTGAAGGAATGGTTTTGGTCAATTCTACTGTATAGCAACAGACGAAATTTGTCAAAATGGTAACATATCTAGAAAGTTACTCAATGAAATATGGTCTCAATAAAATATCTGTTATTTCGCTTTTCTGTTTGCACTGCTTTTTTTAGTGTATTTACCGAGACATACTACAGCATAAATTGAAATTTTCATTTATTGCAAATTAGGGCCGTTCGGAATTGCAGGAAGCAATTCAGCATTCCGGAATTCGGGAATGTGGGAAATTCGGAAAATCGAGAAGTCGCAATTCCGCAGTGTCTTCCTTCTCAGTTGGACGGTTCACATGGACCGGGAACCATCGATTTATAGATTTCCCGCCAGTCAGATCAACAAGATATGCTTTCAGAACAATTGAGGAAACCCTTGCTGGATAAAGTATAATCGTGTTCAAAATTCCGGAATCGGAGTAACCATTTTTGTGATTCCGCAATATCGGAATTTCGACGGGGCTGATTTCTGGAACGTCAATCTCTTCTCGAGATTTTTTAAAAGTAAGAATTCAGGAGCGTTCGATATCCGGAGTGTTAAAATTCCGGAATTCAAGAAATTCTGAATTTCGAAATTGACTTGCGGCTTCCGTAAGTACAGTGTTGTTCAATGTAAATCTAGTTAATTTAAATTTAGTGTAATTTTTTTTTTTGTATATATTATTTTTAAATATAGTGTCGCACCGTTACTCGGAAAGAAAAGTAGTATTACGGACCTCAAAATACATTTTTTTTACCTGTATCCTTCTAAGGGAACGAAATTAACATATTTTGTCAGATTTTTAAATTTTAAGACTAATAAAAATAATAATTTTGGGGTTCGCAATGGACCCATTCCCCCGCGCCCTTGTTTGTCGGTACAAATTTAGAATTAGTATGCGACTATTAATATTTCTAGGTAAATTAGGTTGGTTCGGAAACAAATCGAAGCTTTAGCTTACTTGAAATAATACAAAAATACTGCATATTTCTTTGAGGGAGCGCCCCCGGCGTCCTCTCTCTGGATTCGCTACTAAAAGAAAATATATATTTGGACTCTATGTCCTTCTAAGATATTCAGTTACACATATTGCGTCATATTTACTTGTAAGGCTAATTACAATAATCACAGGTCCCCCCTTTGGTGTTATTCTTTTTAGCATTGATATGGGACTGTTAAATTATTAGGATATAAATTTCCAGTCAAATTAACATGTCTATTTTTTTTCTAGGTGTTTGGGAAGTGCCCCTCAACGCCCACTATGTTGAATCTTACGAAGGCGGTCACTGCCCTTACTTGGACCAATGTGTACTTCATAACCACGATCCTGATGAAGTCTACGACTGGCTCCGAGAAGACTTCGAGAGATACTACAAACAAAACCGAGCACCTTACATGATGCCCTTCCACACCAATTGGTTCCAGATTAAAGAACTCGAGAAAGGACTGCACAAATTCCTCGATTGGGTTTTAACACTGTAAGTACCAGTGTGTCCTTGGTATTCCTGGGCACCTTGGGAGGTAAAGGCAGTCGAGCGTGGGACTGACCACCCCAACTCCGTTCGTGCTACCTCTACATCCCCCATGCGCGGTTCACGGCGCTTGCGCATCGCACAGGAGATAGCTTTACCTTTCTTTTACCTTTAAGGGCAATGTAAAGCGAAGATGTACGACAAGAGGGACAAGAGATGACAGCACTATCTCCGTATATATTTAATGTATTTTTATCGTTGCATGAAATTTCAATGCTGCTCCTACAAATTCAAGCCTAGAGAGTTCAAACTTTCAGGGAAGAAAGTTCATAACCAATTCAAGAGTTCTATCAGTGTCGATTTTTCATTTTCTTTCTTCTTCATTGTTAACATCTTTTAATTGTTGTTATGGATATAACAATGAAGCACTTTCAACAATGAACAAGAAAGAAAATTAAAAATCGACATTGATCGAACTCTTGAATTGGTTATGAACTTTCTTCCCTGAAATTTTGAACTCTCTAGGCTTGAATTTGTAGAAGCATTGAAATTTCGTGCAACGATAAAAATACATTAGATATACACGGATATAGTGCTGCCATCTCTTGTCGTACATCTTGGCTTTACCTTAGCGTTAAGTATCAGGCATTTTCTTATCTTCTGAATTATCGATGACCTCTCTTTCCATTATATTAAACGTCCTCCTCGGTTTTGTACAGTCTTCGAATCTGTTCTCATAAAACAAGGTTTTGAAGTCGATAAAAGTCTTTACATGTGTCAGCTGAGTTACGTGTTATATGTAAGACTATAAACAACACAGAAAAGACAACTTTTGAGTGGTACTTTAGTTTTATAAAGCAACCAAAACTAAATCTAGACACTGGTTTGCTCAATAAAGAATCAGATTCATTTTTAATTTTTTTAAAAAATAGGATTGACAACTTGAAAAAGTGAAAAATCGGAATACTTTCGATACAGAAAGAATGTATACAGGAATGACGCTACAGGGGAGGGGGATACAGGGTGCCGACGCCTTTGCAAAATTAGTTTAGCTCCCTTGTAGCCCCAGTTTTATCAGTACTCTCTTATTTTATATGCCCTCACACCCACTGACTCACGTGTCATACACAAGGCTTCAAATAGAACAGAGACAGTGTTTGAAAGTTTCTTTATTCTTAAAAATAAATAAATTTGGTCACGAGCACACTCAATAAAGATTGGGTTACTTTTTTTTTTTTACGATTTTGTTCAGATAACTACAGAAAATAACCAAAGGAGCGTTTATTTTCCTCCTCCACAAACTGGATACCATGGCATCGCCTCGTATGGTGGTGTTGCAAAGTTGACCATGCTAAAATGGAAGCAGAATAGTAAGCTTTTAGCCGTCTCCATTCCTGTATTTTACCGTCTACTTACACCAGAGCCTTGTTTCTTGAAAATGAACCCGGAGCAGACTCGAAAGCTTGAAATTAACTGTAATCCTCACAATGAAGTCACTATGGACCTAGCAGATGTTATGTTTAGCTGTACCCATCGAAATCTTATGGGATTTATATTGGAAATGGTATTCTGAATGATGTTCTCCAGTTCTTGTATTATTTAAGGAGTAGCTTGCTCTTCAGGTGGCTCCGGAAATAAACAGTTCCACGTCGATGGATCTGCGGAAAGAGGCAGTTCTCTTTTCTACCCAACGTTGCAAAAATCTGAGCCATAGAAAGACGGGAAATTTAGCAAGTTACCCTATCGTGTTCAATATTGCTGTTTCTCCTCGGTAAAATCTGCACTGAGTTGCTCGAAAACCTCCCCGTGCAATTTCAAAGTAACATTGCATTCAAAAATAATGGGGAGGTGAGACTGTCCGTTTTTCGGGACCTTACGTACAGAACGTGAAGTGCGCAATTTCTTATGTCCTGGATGTTTCTCCTGGCTGGGACGGGACTACCAAGAAATCTTTCGGTGCAGCATTTTTGCGTCATTGCGTAGGCCTAGTTCATTTTCAATGACCGTGGCTCAAGTTGTAATTGACACTGAACAGTAAATGAGGACTTCTTGCTGTACCAAGGAACAAGAAATAAAATGGCGTACATATCGTGGGACTAATTTAATACATAACAAAGAGTGACACCCCTATTGTATTTCACTTTTTTTTTTTTCAAGAGATTTTTCTTTAAAAATAATATTAATAATAATAATAATAAAAATACGTCGTAATCGGGTCGAACTTCGTGGCGAGAAATTATTTCTGAGAAGCAATCTGTACACCTTGGTGCAGTTTAGGGAAATCTCTTCAACAGGTAGCTCCAGGAATATTTTATGGTCGGATACGGAAAATTTAAGGGTGTAATTTCGTATGCGTTTTTTTTTTTTGGGGGGGGGGGTTACTAAGCACGTAATTCCACTAGAGCAATGCATCACACCCCTTATTTTATGTTTTATGGTTCACAGCTTAAAATGGATGGTATGAAGTTCTTGGGCGTAACCTGATTGAAGTAGGGAGAGATACGCAAAAAGGGATTTTTGTTCACAAATAAATATCCCTTTTCGAATTTCTCGTCCTTGCAAGAGCCCTAGAGCACTGTGGATAATAAAGCGTGACTCAATTCCTATATTTCCTGAAAGTTTTATCTTATTCTATATGATATAGTAACATGGTTTTAAAAAAATCTCGAAACTCGCTAAGTGGTAAGCTCTATATATATATTTTAATCGAAGTATTGGTGGTGACAGCACCTGCGCCGTTATATACTACAAAATTAACTTCTGTGAAGGAGTCGTATTCATTGTGAAATTAATTAATATTTGAACTAGTATTCCCCCCCCCCCCCTAATGATATTAAATAGGTAGACTGATTAAAATGAGTGAAAAAAATCTCTGATATGACTCAAATTTCCTTTTGTTTCAGTCCTGATGTATGGATCATTACCACAACTCAAGCTTTAGTATGGGTAACAGATCCACGACCAGCTAAAGAGCTAACGAACTACGATGCATGGCACTGCGAGAAAAAGCAACATATTCCACCGCCACCGTGTAATTTGCCAAGTAAATGTGCTCTCTCTTTTAAACCACCAGAGGCCAACTTCTCAACAACAAGGTAAGAAACAGCAACTACAGCTAATGCGGTTTAAACAGATATGCTTTGAGTCCAGTTGGTTATAATAATGTAAGGTAAAGGCACTAGTAATTGGCCGCCTACGCACTGGTGTCAGTGATAATCTTGTAAAAAGAGAAGCATCCGACAAGTCATTTCGACTGTTATTGCCTGATACTTCAGCAATGTAGTGCATTCTGGGTAAAAATTGCAGAAGATTGACTTTGTGTGGGTGTCTACAATTGTAGTTTCTTGAGATTTGCTTCATTATTTTATTAAGAAGATGTATTTGGACTGAGGGTATTATTAAAAGGCGTGGATTTTGACCCTAGTCCGAAGTTTCTAGACGCATGGCGAGACGAAACAAATTCTAGTTTGGCCCGCTATACTGTTTATCTTTGTACCCTCTCCAAGTAGTGGACCAGGCCAAAAAATGGAACCGAAATCCACCCCTGGTTATAAAATGTCCTAATTTTGTGTCTATATCAGTAATACTTGCAATTTTAGAATGGTGTGAATGTGTTATATTTGAATAAATAGAATGCCAGCTTTCAGTTACAACCTAGGCGTGATTTCTTGGGGGTCAATTACTAAATCACATAATTACAATATTTTGGGAAGTTGCCTGGGGTATGGTGTCCTTTCTGCTTTATGATCATCTTGTTCATCTGTAAACAGTGTTAGCAATTGCACTGTTCAACTGTCAAATCTGTAAACCAGTGATCAACTACCAAAATGGAAAAGGATGAGGGGCAGTCGAATAGAGTTTCTCCGTACCTGAAGCTAGTTTTCAACAATGAATACAAGGTATGTCATATTCAAGACTGGAGACTCATTTCAAGTTTTGATAATCTTGAATCGACCTACTTTCACTGGCCCTACAATTATTCTAAACCTGAAAATGGTCGGGTTTTAACATCAATGTTAAAATGTTCGCAGACAGACAAAACTGTGAAGGTGAATCAAATATTACTGGAAGCAATTTAGAGTGCTTGATTTCCCTTATTCGTGGACCTAGATAGGCACAACTAGTGTGTCAGTGACAAAATGAACAGACTCGTTGGTACGTATCTCGGAGGAAATGGTCAGTGATGTATTTACGTCGGGGTGTCCGTGTGGTTCGCAAGTGCTGAGTTGTACTGAGTTCTAGAGTACGCGAAATCTAGTACTAAGTTGTTTCTAGCAATTTTCACAGTTTTATCTGTCTGTGGACATGTTAACATTGAATTCCCATAAGAAAAATATAATTTTCGTAGATTTCACTACGAAAAACGATGAAATGTTTGTCGAATATTTACACTTCCCTCGCGTGCTTGCAAAATTACAGCGAAAATCACTGATTCATTCTATGCTAAAACTGGAAAGATAAAGGGAATAAATAGGAGTTATGGAACCACTACATTATATACAGTGAAACCTCTTTTAACGGACACCCCTCTACATAACGGACGATACTTTTGGTCCGGAACAAAAATGCAATAACGTTGATGAGTAATTACTCCCTTTACTACAAACACCACCTATGACAGACATGGACACAAAATTCATTATCAATTTCTGTCCAATGGGGAACGAGGTTCACTATAAACTCCCGAATTCAAATTCCTGACACATAAATTTAGTTTGAATTTTATTTATGCCACATTAACGCAAGTTATAACAGGGTTGAGAACATGTTGTGTGAAGGAAGTTGGTCCAGGCCTAATTTTCAATGTACCATCCTTGCATTAGACTGGTGTGACTGAGGAAAACCTCCACAGAAATCTCAGTATGGTACGCATTTGGGACAGATGCCAGATCCTTCCGGCAGAGCTTTTAAAGTGTAGACCGTTGCCGATGAAGAACATTGTAATATATAAGTTACTTGAACTTACCTACTCGTACGTAAGACCGCCCTGCTGGTCTAGTGGTTACCGTGTCTGACTGCTGATCGTGGAGTCCCGCCGGCCGGTCTAAGGCGTTAAGCCAACAACTCGAAGGTCTCGGGTTCGAATCCCGACAGGGGCATGGATGTTTGTGGATTTTAACTGGCTGTAAATGGGCGAATCGAGACGGGCTGAAGTCAAAAGTTACTAGACTGGCCCATATAAAATCAAGTTTACCAAAGTTTTTTTAATCGTGGGGTCTGGGTTCAATTCCCGGCTGTGCAAAGGATTTTTCAAAGCGAGGTCTGGAACGGTGCCCACCCAGTATTGTGTGCAACAGGGGAACTGCTGGCGATCACAGTTAAGAGCTTCGGCTCTCTTCTCCCAATACGTCTGGTCAGCCTAAGACCAGTAGACCAACTCCTCCCTCCGCGAGAGGCCTCATCCAGTAGTGGATTGAATATGGCTGTGAATTATTATTATAGTCGTATGTGTTGTTGTGTATATTGAGTACTGACTCCCTATCCAAAACCTCTCTAAGGCGGACACTCTTGAGTCTTCGATCCCGAGGGTGTCCGTTACAGAGAGGTTTCACTGTACATTCATTTTACAATTTCTATGAAGTTAATTCACCGGTTAGAAAAAAAAATAGACAACTTGTTTCTTGATATGCCAGAGATAACAAATCAGGATAAATTCTCTCCATTGTTTGGAAAACCGTCCTCAATGAACAATGTTCGGAACTTAGTTGTATATGATAAGTTCCCTTTGAAATTAATTTTCTGTTGTTTTTTTTTTTTTTTTTTTTTTTCAGATATCTGGTAACTTGCCGAGAGTGCCCAGAAAGGTATCCATGGTTGGGTGATTCTGAAGGTACCGGCATTGCTGGAAAGGACTTTTATCATCCAGAAAACAATAAATAATTTGTATCCTTCTTCAATCATTTCTTTAAGTGTAAAATTTTTTTATAAGACTGTGTGGTTTGAGCGTATGTGTGGATTTAAAACAAATAAATGCTCCAGCAAGCAAAATATTAATTAAAAGAATGTCAATGGGCATAGATATCAACTTAAAATCAAATACTACACAGCATGGGGATCATTCTACAACCTGGAATTTTGGTACACTCATGCCTCAAGATAGAACAGTTTTAGTAACAATAAGGTTAGCGTAAAGTAACAGTCCTTAACGATAGATGGCAGTACTATGTCTGTATATGTCTAATGTATTTTTATTGTACGAAATTTCAATGCTGCTCCTACAAATTCATGCCTAGAGAGTTCAAACTTTCAGGGAAGAAAGTTCATAACCAATTCAAGAGTTCTATCCGTGCTGATTTTTAATTTTCTTTTTTATTCATTGTTGAAATCGCTTCATTGTTGTTATGGATATCGAAACCTATTACAATGAAGCTCTTTCAACAATGAACAAGAAAGAGAATGAAAAATCGGCACGGATAGAACTCTTGAATTGGTTATGAACTTTCTTCCCTGAAAGTTTGAACTCTCTAGGCATGAATTTGTAGGAGCAGCATTGAAATTTCGGGCAACAATAAAAATCCATTAGACATATATGGAGATAGTGCTGCCATCTTTTGCTGGACATGTTTGCGTTACATTAACGTTAACTAAAGCACCTACAACTGTGTGTCTATAATTCGCATCCAAATTTCTGCTTTACTACATATTTATATCCTCTACACACAGGAACTATGCAGTGTACAACTTTCCTTCAGTATTCAGTAATAACACACACACACACACACACAGATTTTGCTACGATATACTAAAAACAATTCAAAATAAGAAGACAAAATTATTATTTCTTCAATAGCCTCCCTACAAATCTTGCTTTAAATGTATGAATGCGATCAATCACTACGGACCTTTTTTCTCTTCCCTAGAATTTTTGTGAATAAATACTTACTGTAATGTCAATTTATATATTACAATTAGTTGCATCATGTTAGGAAGTGTGAATCAAAAGTACTGGCCCTGTAAACCTGTTATCCACGCGGATTCCAAAGGTCTTAGAATAGTTTTGAGCTTTCGGAGGTCGAAAATATGGTATTTTGTGCACAATTATTTACAACTACAGTCTGATTAACGTTTAACATAGCCACTATCTTGTGCTATAGATTGCTCTAGTCGATATTAGAAATCCATCAAAGACTTTCACCAGTTACTACTCCATCATTGAATGAATTTCATTTGTTTATATGGAGTTTTTGTTGGTATCATTTGTTTGCTATCGATTCTTGGGAATGATCATTGTGAATTTGTGAACAAAGGACCAATTATTTGTGACTGCAGAAATGTCTGTTTTACCTTCTGCCAGACTTTTAATCGTTCGATTGACACTTTCCGGATCTGGTTTGCCATAAAATGAGCCAGTTTGTTTGATTTTTTTTTTCCTCTCATCCATTCAAAATAATACTTTCGTACGTAAGAAAGTCCGAAACTGATCTAAGACTTTGGAATCAACATACAGTCTGTTACTGAAGAAAAAAAAATTGAACTACAAATGAATACACTACAATAAACACAATTATATAATTAACATATATTTGTTTTAAAAAATTATATATATATATATATATTTTCATATCTTTTGTAACAAAACTTCAGTTCGTTTTTTCTTGTTTTGAATAAAGGAATATATTATACTAAAATTAAATCGGGGCCACGACTGAGTGCAATAAATGACTGCATTGTAATTTTTTTTTTTTTTTTCTTTCGATTGTATAGTACAGTTAAAAAGTGAATTGTCTGTTATTTGTTGTAATAAAGAAATTCATACCAAAAATCTTCGCTTTACTCATTTACTGCTGTCATTGCTTAGACACTTAATGTTCGGGTCCTGTGTTGGAAGTCACACGCGCATCCCATACTATCATCAAGATCTGTTCCGAACTTTTCTTGGAAACAGAAATTAACGACCATAAAGGCCGTTGGGAACAAACCAGAAAGTTATAACAACAATGGCAGCATGACGTAACAGCTTCTAATGGTACTAACTGTATCATTAATATTAATGAATTTACAAAATTGATGTTGATTCTAAATTTTATCTACTCATCAAAATCCATAAGCCTGGCAACCCTGGCAGACCCATTGTTTGCAGTATTGGCTCTCCCACTGAAAGAATCTCCGCCTTCCTTGGTCACCACCTCTAAACATTCATTGACATTATCTGAATGTGGGTCCATGGACTGGGAATATTCCTGCAAGACCTCAGCTGCACCTTTCCTTGTCAAACTCATCTGCCACTTCTCCAACAAACATACAACTTTCCTCGATTTGGATCTCGGCTCAAGAACAATCGATTGGAGACCGGCATCCACATCAAACCTACCAACAGCGGGCGATATCTCCACTTCAACAGCTCCCATCCATAACGTTCTATACACATTTCCCCAGTCATGCAGAATTTGTCCGCGCAGACCCACCCAAGATGAATATGATACTGGCGCTATGTAAAGGTTTTAATACCAAACTACGTTAGAAATGTGGACAAAACACTTTTGTCCACGAGAAGCCAAATTTCTCACTTACTGATAGTGTTCAGAAGCTAATTTCTGCATATCGTCACCTTACAACCAGAAGGTATTACGTCCACTTTTTGGCAAACTGAAGGTAACACTGCAGTAAAAAGATGGAAGGCCTTGCACTGAAGGGCATCCACCCCAAAAATATGTCACAAAACGACCTCCAAGTGGCTAGAAATGAAATTAATTTATACAGACTTTAAAATGGAACTTCAAATTTTAAAAACTGTTTTTCTCAAAAGTAGCAAAAGTGGACATATTACCTTCTATTTCCAAAGTAACGATATGTTGCATATCATTACGAGCTCTTTCGAAATTGGCATAAAATCTTCTGCTTTAGGTGCGCACCTCTCGACAGCGTCGCTTGTGACAGTGAGAAGTGTTTACATAAAATAAAAATCAGTATAAGAAAACAAGACATTAAAACGCCATTTAATATTTCATATATTGTATTTTTTTAATCTATTATACACTAAAAAATATAATTACAATAATATTGCAAATTATTAACAGCCAACAAACTCACTCATATTAAGATTAGAAACTGGTATAGACCTTTCCCTAACGGATTGGGACCCATGGTTCAAAAACATCTTTATACCGCTTTCTCTCTGAAACAAAGAGAAAAGGAAAGAAAATGAGTGTAGAAAGCGGTAGAAACACTTAGATAAAGATAGCTTTTATTTCACGTTAACGACTTTTTACTCTCAAAATTAGTAGCGGAAATTTGTTCTACCATGAAACACATTTTACGTTTTCCAAATTATACTTTGAGGGACATTTATTATTTTCAATTCAGTCTGTTCTTAAAGTCTGAAGGTTTCTGAATGAAACTGCTTCAGTGTTTGTGTTGTTTAATCCTTAAAAAATTCTAGCAAAGTGTTCCATGATACAAAGGCCCGTGTACCTTGGAACACACCTTCTTGTTCCTTCAAACATCCACGTATGATAGGGCAAATCAATAAAATAAGTCACAGAAAAGTATTATGGGAAATATTTTATTAATTTAAGTTCTGTGTCTGTGAAGAGTAAAAGTGTGTGATACTTTACGAAAGAAGCATTTTCATAGTATAATGAAAGGACTTTCAAATTAACTCAACTTGAATTTCATTTATGGCCTTTAGGCATCTGAGGCTCAGGCCAGAATAGGGGGAATTCGGAAGGGTGTCGGCCAGGGCCTATGTTGAAGGTGGCATCCCAGCATTTGTCTGGTGTGACAGGAAAAACCTCTACCACTGAGCTACGGCGGCTCGGTACAAATTAGTTCAAGACATGATAAAAATAGTTTAAACACTCAAGCAATCATCAATAGGCCTAATAAACGCCTCGATGTGTGTTTGTTTGTTGGTTTTTATTCTGGTTATGTTTTCTTGGTGCCCTGTGCTTCAGTTCTTCTAGGTACACGTTACAAGGTACACGATGCGTGTTTCATGGTACACGAGGCTGTACGAAATCCCTAACATGATGACATTCTGAAAATGTTCCATGTAGAATGGAAATTTATGTCATAGAAAAACAGCTAATTCTCTTGTATACGGTTACTATTACACATGAAATAAAATAGCGAAGTTAACGGTGATATAAAACAATAATTAAATCTAAAAACAGTTACTTTCAACCATCAAAATTGCTTCTTTTTTTAAAATTAACTCAACATACAGCCACCAGAATACAACAAAACCACAAGGCTACTGCCTGGAAACCTTGACACACAACATATGGTACGGAGTAGCCGCTATATAGCATAGGGAGTCAGAAACAATAGGACTGTTCCAAGGTACACTGTGCCCCTACACTCTTCCATAATGGCATATTATTCATATTTTAGGAAGTTAACGCGAAATAGCTTTTGACGGGTAAGCAGAAATTTTGGGCAAGAACAATAAGATGCGAGTACACGAAAGATTATAAGGAAATATGAAAAGAAAAATGTTTCTTTCAAGGAATTTCCAAACATGCATAGTTTCGGAGCTACAGGTGCTCAAATTAAGACGGCATCGTCAAAAATGGCGTCATAGCTGGACACGTAATGACGTAAACAATGTTCGTTCAGCAAATCGCAACTGAAGTAGTACCTAATTCACATATATTTAAGATATGTTTATGATTGGCAATTGCGGCTTAAAAGGACATTTCTATACTTGCCTTATTAAAACACTGAATCCCTTGGCAATAAAATTCTTACGTTGTCTACGTGCACTCCATCACATCATAAACATTGCTTAAATGAATCTATAGGGTACTACTTCGACTGTCATTTGATGCTCCGCTTACATCGTGTGTGTGTCGAGATATGACGTCATTTGTGACGATGCCGTCGACAATGAGCGCCCGTAGCTCCGAAACTACGCCATGGCTCGAAATCCTTTCAAAGAAACTTTTTTCTTATTATTTTTATGTTAATAATCACCTCCCGAACTTTGCACCATTATTTCACGGACACCCTGTATATAGTGTAAGTATGTTATACCATAGACGGCAATGAGTACATTGGAACCATGCATCTGTCATTTGGTCACCTAGGTACGTATCGCAGCAAAAGGGACTATAATAAATTCAGAAAAGATTTCTGCGCTTTTTAATAAAAACACTAAAATTAGCTCAAAAATATCTTACAAACAGTTATTACATGAATTTATTTAGATCGCCCTACCAAGTAGACGAGAAACATATGACCAGGTATTTTTATACAAAACTGTAAATGCTGCTTCATAATGCCACACTTCTGAAGCCGGGATAAAGTAGGAATTTTGAATTTGAATTTTATTTATGTCCTTTAGGCAACTAAGGCTCATGCCTTGAATAGGGGTAAAGAAAGAATGCAGGCAGGTGTCGACCAGGACCTATGTTGAAGGTGCCATCTCGGCACTTGTCTGGTGTGACAGGAAAAACCTCGGACAGGATGGTCGGCCGCTGGGATTGAACCCACGACCTCCCGAATGCTAAGTCAACGCTTTTCTACTCCGTAGATAGGGTAGGAAAACGGATGAAGTATTTCATGAAATCTTTCCACCCACTGGTATTTCTGAACTATTCTTCTAAGACCTTTATTTTATATGGGCTAGTCTAGTAACGTTTTGACTTCGTTCCGTCACAGCTCGGCCCTGCACACCTAATAAAAATCCACAAAAATCCTCGCGGGATTCGAACCCGTGATCTTCGAGTCGCTTCTCTAACGCCTTAGACCGCACGGACAACCGGTCGGCAACCACTCTTCAGTCATATTTCCCTCGGTTCCACTTGTTTGACCACGAAACTCTTCCTACAGAACGTTGTTCCTCTTAAGTGTAATTTCCCAGCGGGGCGGACACCATTCTCGCACTGTTGTTTGTTTCCGGCCTTTCCTTCTATTTAATGAACGCTGTCAGAACCTGCCCTATATATACACAGGGTGTTGCAAAATAACACCGATAAAATTACCTCACGGGATACCTGACATGAAAATAATGGGGGGGAAAAGTATAGACCATCAATGGTGCAAAAATGCTTAGTTTCGCCGCGGCGCTGTAGGCTGCCTACAGTGTGGCAAAATGAATTTTGGAGTTTGATATTTATAATACAACAACAGAACTGAGGCGGCATGGTACTTTCAAAGACTTTAGACTTACTGTACACAAAATTGTACAATGGATTTCCCAAAGGAAATAGGGTTTCCCAGACATCCTCTGGAGTAAAGAGTGGATCGAAATAAGCACGAGAAACACGACTTTCCCTACGAGTACAGATGATAAACCTACTCACTCTCATTTAACCGAGCAATGACAGTCTCTTTCATTGCTCATAAATACTCCACACGTTCGTTGAAATGGATGTAATTTACTCCTGATTATTATGCAACCACGCATCTTCTATAGAAAATCGCTCCGCAAAGGAAGACTTTATTTCCTTTACTTTTATATCAGGCTCTTGAATGAAGTGGTTCGGAGCCCACTTCACTAAAAAGCTAGGTCCCATTCTTAGAAGCTCATCAGCTCGTTGAGGACGCTAATAACAAATCAATGCAATCCTCCAATGAACTAACACTAGACCCCACGTATTGGAAGTAATACTTCCCTACATCAGTCGGAAAACTTTACGCAAATACTACAGCACAAAGAAAGTAACAGAAAAGAAATGAAGCTGAATAAGAAATCAATCAAATTACCGGGTTCTATCTGGTACTCCATATAGCTTGGTCCCTACCCAGTGCCACCAAAACCATCCATCTTGTCCCTATTATTCTGTTCTAAACTCACCATAAGGCTCAGAGCTTTTGTTTACTTGCACAAACCAACGGCTTTTAATTTTAATGATTACAAGCACAACAGTTCTGATCAACGCTTATTTATTTTCGTAAATGAATACTCTTCCCATCCCCTCTTCTGCTATAAAATCCAATGCCGAGACAGGATTAAAATAATAATAATAATAACGTTTAAAACTCGAGTCTCGATTTTTGATTGTTAACACACTGCCTTGCTCCCATCGGCATTCACCTGGTGATACGACAACTCTATGAGGATGGCCCATTCTGGGATTTTACCATAGATGTTGGAAGGTAAACAGAACCAGAACCTATTTTGTAGGTACATCCCTGCATTTGCCTGGTATGAACTGAGGAAAGATTATTGAAAAACCTCAGTCAGGATGGTCGGGCGTTCAGATCCATCCCAGCACGCTCTACTAAACTACTACCTGAGCCACGGCTGCTCGGTGCTTTCCACTATGACATAAGTGCCTTGCACTAAAAATAATACATTAAAACACGAAGAAAAGCTGAACATTAAAATAACTAAAGACAAAATGTCCTTTAAAAAATACAACTGAAAAAGACCTGCTATCTTAAGGCTATCTGAGATCTGCGGATATACCCTACACTAGTGGTTCTCAACAGGTGTGCCGCGAAACTTTCAGACTTTTCTGGTAAAAGAAATTCAAATAATTTCATTCAATATTTATTTTGAGAAAGGAACAAGAAACAAATATTCACGAGCTTAAACATATTCATTTTACAGAGAAATTGTTGGTTTGTTTACGCCTTACCATAAAAAGATTTGAGTTATTTAATGAGGAACTTAAGCTTACACAAAACTTCAATTCGTGGTGGATCTGGAGACAAAGAAAGACGCGTGCATTTTCTGTTCAATTGACAGAAGTCTCTCTAATTTCTTGTGGTTCAATACTGAATAGGATTGAACCTCAGCGGCCGACCATCTCGACTGAGGTTTTTCCAGGGCTTTTCCTCAGTCACACCAGACAAATGCCGGGGTGGTACCTTCAACTTAGGCTCTGGCCAACACCTTCCCACGTCCTTTCCCCTCCACTACCCCGACCTAAGCCTTAAGATGCCTACAGGCCATAAATAAAAATTCAAATTAAATTCCAGCTTTTTGTCTTCTCTTGTTTGTTTGTGTTGAAAACCATAGCTCGCACAAGTAGGTGGTAGATAAATGAAATAGGGTATTAATTGCTTCCCCTGCTATTACTGTCTTCGCTATGTTAGCGTGTCACAAGAGCACACTACAAAGGATAATGTGTGTAGCAAACAAAAAATAAGAGCCACTGCCTTAGACATACAATTTTCACTTTTTTTAATGTGTATATTACCTGGTTCTGGGAAGTCTTCTGGGTGTAACATTACATAGTGTCTCAATACGGCATCTCTTTCAGCCATTTTGTTGTTAGTATGCTCTGCCCATTTTAAGCCTATCAACGCTCCTAATGTTGTAACCAGAATATGGTGCTGAATACCTGCAGAAAAATACAAGAAGATTTATTAATAAAAACACAGTTATTGAAGGGAAGAACAATTAAAGCTGTATTATAAATCGCACTGTTATAACTAGAACGCAGTTCACACATTTGACCGGCTCTTCTTTAGGAGAATAACTTTTAGGCTACAGTCCGCCCGCCACCCCAACTCTTTTGCGACAACTGTGAGAGAAGAAAGAGGGGGAAAGACAGCGGCCACAGCCTGGCTTCTATGTACACTTATGGACAGATAAACCTACACTCGTTCTGAGACTAAGTCCATATCGTAAGCTTTCGGTTACTCTCGGTGCAGCCGTTTCAAAGGTCTTAAAACCAGCTTTAGTAACGAGCTTCAAATGAGGAAAAAAATCATGCAAACTCCGCATAGAAAACGACAAGGGTTCTAAACGTAACTTGGCATCATTACCAAAAACAACTTAGAAGCGAGGTGTAAAAAAAAGTCACTGAACCTTCGAAGTGGTACCAAATCATTCAACCTTACACATCACAAGCAGAAACGTTGGAATAGCTGAGTGGTTAAGTGCCGGCTCACGAAACAAACAGGTTGCTGGTTCGAGTCCTCGTTGGCGAGCACTCATTTAACGTTTTACGCGGAAATCAATTAGAAATGGATTGATCTTTATATTTCTGGACCTTACAAGTAGGAAAGCAACACCACCCACCCCAACATATTACACATCAATTGAAAGGTCTAACTGAGTATAGTAAAATGCCAAAAGATTCGATTGCTCAAATATATCTCATACGAATTTTAGTTTAATATGAATTAATTGTTAAGGCCTTTAGGCAACTTTGGCTCAGGCCGGATGGATGATGATGGGATGAATT
This sequence comes from Lepisma saccharinum, assembly GCA_022664845.1. Classification (NCBI taxonomy): domain Eukaryota; kingdom Metazoa; phylum Arthropoda; class Insecta; order Zygentoma; family Lepismatidae; genus Lepisma; species Lepisma saccharinum. The sequence goes on from JAGDQP010003146.1 coordinate 91,763, forward strand.
GGTGGAATGCAGAAAGTGGGAGAACCCCGAGAAAACACACGCACACGGTGTTTGTCCACCACAAAGCCCACGTGGCATAAGCAGGATTCGAACCCACGAACTCTACCAATTGAGCCATCGCGGTCCATATCTAGTACGAGTTATGGGCGCTAGAGAGGCCACGAGGTTTTTAGGTTCTACAAGTGGCGTCACCTACATAGAGAGCACCGGGTGCGGAAAGTCTGGAAATCTTCTGGCTTGTCTGTTCTGTATCAAAACACACCAGCTTTTGAAGGGAACTCTAGTCTTACTTGCTTTGTAAAGGTAAAATAACTACGAGACATTTATAATATCCTGAATTAAGGGCAGTTAATGCAGTTTTCCAATGATTTTTCGTACCCGGAGCTCTCTTTAAAGGTGAAGCCACTTCTTTTGACACATATGATTCACTGGACTGCGAGGACTATATAAAATCAGCAACGGTGATCGTAAGTAGAGCAAGGCAGGGATAGAGCCTCCTGGCCCACTAACTAGATATATTTGGGTAGTTGAATCTTTTAGCATTATACTAGACTCAATGATATGTAATACGTGAAGGGTTGAGTCATATCACTTCCCGACTTCTCTTTGTTAGTGTGAAAAGGTCGGACTTTTTTTTTTTTTTTTTTCATGAGAGCAGCCTTGTTTCTACGAAACGAACTTCAGAACACTTTGCACATTAATTAGCATACGCACAGTTATTAATTGGATTTAACTGGATTTATAGGCAAACTTTGGTGAAAGCTACTAAATAGTGTTCTCAAACTGAAGAATATTTAGGGATCCTGTGTGGAAAAAATTCTGGGTGAAATAGAGTCGTTAAGTTGCTCCTGATGATCAGGCTGATGATGTGAAAGCCATAGAGGTTCGTTTTTCATCAGAAATCGATCCACGGCAAGTAGAAAATGTAAAGAACAGGTTTATTGGCAATCTACTTGAAAATCTGGAGTAGAGATTTTCAAATGATTCTCTAGACTGCAATATGTGCCATCTATACGGGTTAGAGCTAGTTTTGTAGAAACCTTTCCAACTACACCTCAACCACATTTCTAGCCTAGTAGTCGATAGACGGACTGAGCGGGCGCATAGGGCTTCAGAGCACTCCATCAGAAAAAATTCTTGACCACATAGTTTTTTTTTTTTTTTTTTTTTTTACTTCTTGACCTACCCGTTCATTTCTTGATTTTCTAGACAGCCTGTTCTACTATTATTGTACATATAGAGAATTATTCTAGGGACTTAATTCAATCAGTTACTATTTGCTGATGGTGCGCTGTAAAGAACCACGAGCGGAGAATATAACCAAGGAACCCTACAAATTGTCGACTACGAATTCTCCAGAAGAAACTTTTACTAGGCAAGGAACCTTATAACCCTTTCACAGTTTATATTATTTCCCGCATAAAAAATACCTATAAAGGTCGCTCGCTAACTCTTGAGTGCGTCTCGTAAAGTATAAACAATTTTCAATATGAAATGGGAGTGCCTTCGCGTTTAACATCACCAGACATTCCTTTCCTTGGCGGAACTCCGTGGTGATGTCTATGTTGCACGCTACCAAACAGAGATTCATACTCTTTGATTCCCACTTACTTGTGTTCACTTTCCATATCGGTAACAAGGTGCGATTCGCGGCTAACACCTTTGTTTACGGTACTTTTCTACTAAACGCACTTCAGAACATTTACATATTTTTTGCACGCATTTTAACGATGGAAAAATTGCTAATTAGGTCACCAAGCTATTATGCCGCATGTACGCTTTATACCACTCATTTCCTTGCAAATAAACTACAAAGGAACTTCTATACACAATCCAAAAAAGTGTTACGAAAAGCCATGTTATTATTATTTCGTTAAATAGGGCCGCGGCATCAGTTTTCGTCCTCTAGTTTTGAAAGTAAATAAATAAGGCTTCTGATGACTCATGTTTCTAGTAAATCGTTTCGATGTTCAAAAGCAGGCTGCATTTTCACTGACTGTTCCAAATTTTGTGAGGCTCAGTTATTCAGTGTTGCACACACACATTCAATATCCATTGTCTACATTGTTAGTAGGAAGAGAAAGCGCAGCTACGTATCGATGAAGCTTTTAAAATTAAAATACAGGTGTTACCCATAGATAAATGCACACACGTTGAAAGAGGAAACATTGGTAATCACAGGGGGGGGGGGGATGCTTACTGAATATTAAGGCAGTTATTGTGTGACTGGATTACTGGTGCAAATGTCTGGCGTGGAGCCAGTACCTGGCCATTATGGCTGTTAACTAGAATTAATGTTAATAATGTACGGCACCAGTTTCCGGCCACCGGAAAATGTGTCGTAGAATGTGGTGAAGGTGACCAATATTCAATTTTCAACCATTCTCTCAACTTTAATTATTTATTTGGGTGATGATGGTGATCGGTGCTGTGCCCAAAGGCAGGTCCTGACATGAAGGTTTGTGTGCACGTGAACCCATGATGGTTTGACATTGCTTTCCATCGCATGAATATACATACAATGGGTAGGGACCTACAGTTTGACGCGAGCTCGGAACCTTCTGGGTCTCCACTAGAGATCGAACCCGGGATTACAAATCACTCATCGTTTCAAAAGGGTCCGGATTATAGAATGGGTTCCTATTTTTTTAAAAAAAGGAGATTTAGCAACCGTATAGGATTTTCTACCTTTTCTGGTTTCGATGAAGGAAAGTTTTGTGTGTGAATCTAGTGCGGGTAACAGTTCTGATGACTAAGATACAGAATACGCAAATGTTCACGTGAAGTAGAACTCGGCTTAAAATTAGTCCTAGTATTGCCTCCTGTAAATAATTCTGGCGTCTTTATATTTAACCGTATAACAAAGTGCAGATTTTTCGTTAATTTTTGGTTTACTTATGGCAAAATTTAGGAGCGAAGTATTTTTGTTGACAGAACACTAATTAACAAACATTCTTAGGTTTTCCATGCCTAAAAAACGTTATATCATATGTCATACATAATTTGTTATATTTTATTTTCCTTTATTTTTTTTTTATTATTATTTTATTTTTTTTGTAAGACTAACAAGTGTGGCCGGATACTGGTATTTAGCAGCCAGTTACTGGTAACCCGTGGCTGGAAGCTGGTATTTTTTGCTATCTGATCAGTTTTATTCTTCTTACAAGTTACAAATATATGTTTCATTTTATACAGCGTTAATACAGGACATACTCCAAGCTATGCATTGACTTAAATATTTTCGCTTTTTTTATCCTTTGTGCAGATTTACAAATCACCAGTCAAAATTTCCCTTAAGTGGCCGGAAACTGGTGCCTGCACCCTACACAAGCGAGTTAACCAGCGGATACCAAAACATTCCATGTGCTCGTCCCTACGGGGAAAGAAGCTAAACAGCCCAACGTACTTTTTGTTTTTTCATTCTTAATTAACACTTCATAAATAATATGCCACATAGATTACACACTTTTTCATTATTAATTTACACTTCAATGACTCGAAACTGTTAGGTTTTTGGCACTCCTTTAGTAGTGACGGACCAAACTAAAATCATTAAAAACCAAACCAAAATCATTCAAAATACACACTGCCGGCACCTCAGCCCGTGTTCATGGAGAGCGTGCGGTTTAAGCTATTGTTTTCTTGTATTTCTCGTAGATTATCTTAAATTTGTGACCATCCGAACGTGGAGGTTAGGTGCGGTCATGTATCTTTACAAAATATATTGTCACACTTACCTTCAGTACACAGGCGTGTACACTCACCTAATTTCTGTTAGAAAATCGTGTACAATTGTATTGGGGCATTTTCCTTTCCTTACATAAACACTCTGCTAAATAACCTTCAAAATGCACTTTCCCTCGTCATTTTATACGATTGAATAAAACTCACGCAATAAGTGTCACAACCATCACAAAACACGCGCCATTTCAACACTGCCTTACCCACATCCACATAACAACAACTAACTCTACGCCAAGTAGTCCCGTCCGCCACCACATGCAGTGCGTCTTAAAACATCTTAAAAATTCACTGCAACCACATTATTATTCATTTCTAATTTTACCCATATTACTATTGCGCTACCACTTACTCAGAAACAACCCTCAATTCACCCTGTAAATTTCTTTAAATTGGTCCGTCACTACTACAGTTAACCAGTTTCTTTTTTAAACACTTCCACACTCATTACAAATATTACATCTATGCCGTAAATTTTCCATTTTCTGGATTACCTAAACAGCACAGAAAACCCTCACTATTTTCACATACATCACAATAATGGTCGTCTACAATTAACTCCACGTTTGGTTCAGATGAGGCAATTTTAAGCTTCACTGACTTCTCTTCCGGTGTAACTTATATGAATACTGTGATCAACTAGATCTGGCAAACTTTAGGTCTAGTCGTTCACAGAAACTTATCAGACTAAATTTAGTGGAAAACGACAGATGATAATTCATATCTAAGTCCATTTTAGTAATCAACTTCATTTCTTAACCTTTAAACAACGCAGGCATTTTCGCCGGTAAGACCCTTCCCGACGCGGCCTCCGGAGGAACATGTCATTATCACTCGACGTTGTTAATTAAAAATATCCATAGCTCAGTCTGTAATTAGCGTACAATAAGGAATGATCCCTTGTTTTATTCACAATACTATAGGGTATTAAAATGTGCTATAGATAGGCCATTGTGCCTTAAAATGTAGAAGAAGAAGAAGAAGAAATTTTAAAAAGTCAATTTTTTTCTTAAAAAATCCGTTTTGGGACGCCCCCCTCAAGGCACCGCCGACAGTTCCAAGGCCGGAAGTGCATAATAATAAACCGTGTAATATTGTATGTAACCGAGAAGAAAACCAAGACCACGTTGTTTATAATTATTCAGTAAAAAAATATTTTCCGAAATTAGTCACGAGCTCTATTTCTCCAATTTTTGTTAATAATTTCATGTTATAAAGAAAAATTTATATCTTCAGCAGTAATTAACATAAAATAATGAATAATATCTTGTTTTATTCACAATACTATAGGGTACTAAAATGTGCTATAGATAGGCCATTGTGCCTTAAAATGTAGAAGAAGAAGAAGAAGAAATTTTAAAAAGTCAATTTTTTTCTTAAAAAATCCGTTTTGGGACGCCCCCCTCAAGGCACCGCCGA